>CAMOHE010053434.1:0-44992 GCA_946598075.1 Artocarpus hirsutus
CTTGCCCGTTTTGTCATCCTGGTAAGATTTCATGACTTTCTTATCAATCTAATCGAATTGCATGGATCCTACGAGGGTTTTGTGGGAATTAATTTTTAATTTTTCGCTGCGTATTTGAATCACAAAATCCAACAAAACCCAACAGAGAATGCATCGAGGAAACTCAAAATCTCAAGTCCAGCTGTAGCGTCGACTAGCCTGTCGATGTGAGGTAACGGATAACTTCCTTCGGGCAAGCTTTGTTAAGGTCGGTGAAGTTGACACACATGCGCCACTTCTCGTTTTTCTTCTTCACGATCACCACATTGGCAAGCCAATCGGGATACTAGACAGGGCGTATAAAGCCGGCTTCAAGTAACCTCCTCACTTCGTCTTTGATCATGTTGTTCCGCTCGATTCCTAACTTCCTCATTTTCTATCGGACAGGTTTATGCTCTGGGTCGATGTTCAATTGGTGGGAGATTATGCTTGGGTCGATTCCAGGCATATCTGCATGAGACCATGCAAAACAATCAACATTAGATCTAAGAAATTCGATTATTTGGCATTTAATACCCTTATCGAGCTACGATCCAATCTTCACTGTTCGTTTTTCATCTCTCGGGTCTATTTGGATTTCATCAAATTGTTCCAAAATCGTTTCGACACAGCTCTGCTTGTTTGCTTCGTCTTGCTCATTCGGCTGTAATTGCTATAAAGCTTTTTTCTGCTTCGTTACTGCGATGTAACAGCTCCTCACCGCCTCTTGGTTTCCGTGAATTTCCTGAACTCCTCATTTCGTCGGGAACCTTATCATCTGGTGGTATGTAGAAGGGACTACCTTCATGGCATGAATCCAAGGCCTCCCAAGAATTATGTTGTATCCTGATGGGCAGTCCATGACTAGGAAATCGGTCAGTTTGTTCTCCCCTGCCACGTAGACTGGAAGCTTGACCCTTCCAACTGCTGTTGTCGCTTCTCCGTTGAATCCGACCAGCGACGTTGGTGACTTCTCGACTTCTTCTTCTCTGATTTCCATTTCTTTTAGCTTCAAGAGGAAGAGAATATTGGCGAAACTCCCGTTGTCAACCAGAATCCTGCTTATTTCATAATTTACGATATTGAGTTTAATAACTAATGCATCATCGTGTGGGAAGTCGAGCCCAATCGTCTCGTCGCTGCGAAATGAAATTTCGTATTCGAGAAGGTCGCTATGCACAGCGCTTATGGTTGCTAGATTCGCTTTCCTTTGATAGGACTTCATCTGATTAACCGAATCGCCACTGAAAAATGAGCCTCCACAAATGGCTCCTATTACCTTCCTCACTGGTGGTAGCGATGGTGTTTTCTCTTCGACTTGCTCGTTCGCTCGCCCTCTTCGTTCCTTGTTAAGCCCATATGTCCTCCTTCCTCTTTCAGAGAGGTACTCTCTCAAATGTCCTTTCTTGAGAAGCTCTACAATTTCTGATCGTAGTGCTTTGCAGTCGATCGTCAGGTGCCCTGTGTCTCGGAGAAACTCGTAGTATTTTGACTTATCTTGCGAATGGATTGTTGGCAATTTGCCAGGCCATCGGACGTAGTCTTTCCCTTCTAGCTGAGCGACTAGTTTCGATTGCGATATGCTCAAGGCATATTTTGGTGGTGACAGGGGTCTCGTCATGGATCGAGGCTTGTCGTCTTTCCGCCTCCATTCTCTTTTTGGTAGTGTTCTTGTCCGTCCTCGTTGGTTTAATTGGTGCTGCTGCTTCTGGTTCCATCTGTTCTGACCCTTCGTTCTTTTGAATTATCGTTCGCACCTTTCATTTTCTTCCTCCAAATCGATCCAGCCTTTGGCTCTGTTCATTGCTTCCTAGATTGTCTGTGGGTAGTCGAAACAGATGCTGTTTTTGAAGGATGATCTGTGCATGAGTCCCTTTTTTAGTGTTTCGCAGGCTGTTCCGTCTTCCAAATCTAAAATCTCTGAGAGTGTTCTGCTAAATCGCTTAATATAGGCCCGTAATGGCTCGCCTGGGCTTTGGACAACAGACCACAAATCTTTGGTCGTTTTTCCTGTTTTAATATGCACTGAATACGCTTTGACGAATTGATTTGCTAGTTCCTCGAAGCTGTCTATCGATCCCGTTTTGAGGTTGCTGAACCATCGAAGGGCTGGGCCCTTGAGCGATTATGCAAACAGCTTGCACATCATCTCGTCGAGGATCGAATCTGGAATGCTAGTAGTACTGACTACGTTCTTGTACTGTAGTAGGTGGTCTTTAGGATCTGAGGTTCCATCGAAGCGAGCGAATACAATATTTCCATACTTCGGAAGTACTATTGAAGTAATTCTCCTCGTCAGTGGGGTATCCCAAATGTTTTTGGAGATGTCATCCAGCACCGGGGTCTTGCTTGTGGCCTTGGAAACCTTCTCGTCAATCTTTTCCTCCACGAGTTTGGAGTTCTGCTCAAACATTTCCCTCATCATGGATTGGATCGTCTCCGGGGTCAGTAGATTGACTGTTGGTTCTATTCCTTCATTTCTGTTCGTCTCTTCGCCATGATGCCCGTACTCCACATCAACATTTGCTATAGTCGAAGGAGTCATCGTAGCTGCTCCAGCTATCATAGTTGCTGGTGCTGGAGTCGATGGAGAGTATAGCAACTGCATTCTTCCGATCAGGCTGTGAGTTTGTTGTTGTCTTCCCGGTTGTAGGGTGTGAAATTGCCGCTACGTCGTTGAAGTAGCTGGAAATGTTGAATACCCATAATACGGGTAATAGTATGACTGCGAAGCCATTTGAGAGTTTTGATAGCTGATTTGGCTCCTCAAAGCCAAATTCTCACTGCTCAGTTGTTCCATCCTCTTGTCACATTCCTGAGAGTGTGCTGCTTATTCTTGGAGTGTTTTCTTCAGAGTCTCCACTTCTGCTACAAGAGCCTCCATATGTCGATCTTGGGTTGATGCTTTGGTCTCTTCTGCTGTGGTTTCCAGAGCTCGCTGGTTGTCCATGTTGTCTGCCATTTGAATCCGAGTCTTTAAATCCTAGAGTTAATGACTTGATGGCCCCACGGTGGGCTCCAAACTGTAGACGATGGATCTACAATCGAATTGCTAAAATTTAGAATCAAGTAATCAAAAGCTTGGGCCCTCAAATCACAGTTGAATCGACCTGTTCACTCGGATATATATGCAAGATTAGGATAAAATGAACAAAAGGACATAGAAATAAATGAACATGTGAGATTTATAGTGGTTCACTTTGTTAACGAAAAGCTAAGTCCATTGTGATTCACTATTGGGTTTTCTGAGTACAGATTACAAGATTGAGAGAATGAGAAAAAAATGATAATGTAAACTGACAAGATTGCGGTATTTCTTCTATATTTTTTTATGTGTCCCCTTTTCTCTGTCCCTCTGTCCCTATATATAGGGTATGAGATAGTATCGTGGCCACTAACCGTCAGGTGGAGTGGAATAATGCTTCGCGAGTAACTGTGATACTGGGACATGTGTCGGTTGATGATTTGTTGCAGAAACTACTTCTTCCTCATATTTCGGTCATGTACTTAATGTGTGTTAACCGTTAAGACGTGCTATCCGTCAAACCGATAAGAACGATTCGGACGAACAATACTTTGAAAGAATTGAATAGTCGGTTTGAGGAACCAATTCCAACAAACGAATCGAATAATCGATTCGATCGAGCTGACCTGTTCGAGTCGCTTGATCAACATTGTTGGGCCGCCAGGGCCCATGGTCAATTTGGGCCTGTCCGAATTGTACCCCAACATATATACATATCATATCCAAAAATCGCAAAAAAAGAAAATCATTTGAATTCAAAAAATTACGGTAATTTTACCAAATAACCAAAAACCTTAAAATTATCATATCACATTCTAATAACAACAATTATATTAAATTTGTACCAAACTCATATAACCCTAAAAATCAAATATAACATAAACAACATAAAATTAAAATTAAACATTCACAAAAAATTCAAAAATTGAAAACAAAGCCACATATTCTAATTTAACAACATACCCAAGCCATAATCATATGAAACACTCATAACTATAAATACATTCATTAACAAAACTAAAGTATCATGCACATAAATAAATTCATACCTTATGTTCTTGGATTCTTTGAGAAAGAAAATCTTGAAAAAAACAAAATTTCAAACTAATGGCATGTGAGGTTTACGGAAGAAAGGAGAGCATAAAAGCATAGAGGAATATGAGAAAAAATGGAGACAAGAAAAAGAAATTGGAATAATATGTATGCTTGAAGCTACATATTCATAGGTATAAGCAACCTTAGTCCTAGTTTAATTAGGTTTTCCATTTTTTGTTCTTTTTTTTCCTTTTTCTTTTGCAGTAATTTTCTTCTTTTTTTTTTTTGGTTTTCTATGTATATGATTTTTCTTAATAGAATATAATTATAATGAAAACGGTTATATGGTTATATATAATATAATATAGTATAATTTAATTTAATTGTATTACATAATATTTATATACAACAATAATGTTTGTCCCATGACCCCAAAAAGTATTAATTTACACATTATTCTTTTGGATATTTTATATTATCGAGTTTTTCAATGCCGTAATAAAAATGTTACATATGTAATTATCATGACATTATAAATATTATAAAAATAAAAAAATATGCAATAACATTTATGCCATTATCAAGAATGTATTTCTAGGGCATATATAACTCTAGAATATTATAAATATTATAAATTTAAAGCAAGTTGAAATTCTTAAAAGAACAATAAATACTTTATACTTATTATCTTTTTTTTTTATATGAACAACCTAAGCACATCGATCCGTCGTAGCTGTCACCAGTGACATTACTAAACAAAGCATTAATTCACTTAGCTAAAATAGAGTGTAAAATATCATGTTCTAGTGTTAAATTTACGTAATTATCTATAGAAAAAAAACAACGGGTGTTACAACTCTCTCCACCTTGTAAGAATTTCATTCTCGAAACTTAAAATAACTACGGATAGTAAGCTTCACATAGTCTCCTACTCTTATGGTTATGCCATAAGACTTTAACTAATGCGATTTCTTTATTTCTCAAAATCTTGGTCCTAATCTCATATCACTTTTCCATGAAGCTGCTTTAACCATGTGATTCCCAATAACTCTTTGAGTAGATAAATGTCTTTGTTCCCTAATATCTTTTTTTTCAACTAAAGACATAGTCGGCTTATCCTTGTAGATTATATTCCCTCAAACTTCTTCTTCTTTCTTTTTGGGGAAACAAACATGGACCCAATATGTACTTCCTTAGTATATGAACATGAAAAACGTTGTGTAAAAATTTAAGGTTTATATCCTTTTCTCCTTCTAAGGGTTTTGCCCTTGAAATATGCGTAGTAATGAATATGTAAAGAAATTTCTATTCCCTTTTCTTTACATTCTTTCTTTTCATATAAAAATTTGTTCAAAAATCATGTCTAATTAAAGTCATCATACATCTAACTTACAATATCATATGCAATGTTTGAATTCTCTTCTTACCTCTTTATCAATCCTTCATAGAAGTAAAAATCAAAGAGCCCATTTGTTTCAAGAACTCTTTGGATTTTTTAGACTTAAATTTAGATTTGAGTATTAAGAATCCTTTGAATATGTGTTTGTTTCCCCCAAAATCTGAATCCTTTGAGTATCAATAATCCAAGTTTTCAGAATTCTGACTCCTCCTAAACTTTTGATACTCAGATATCTCTGCTACAGTAAAAACTAAAATTCTCTCTTTTATATTTGAGAAAAAAAAATCATAACTTCTTTAATTGTTATCCAATTGAGATTATTCTTTTTTCAGTGTGTTTCTAGTGAAGAGAGGAATAAATTAAGATCTATATTGCATACTTTTTAGGATCGTTAACATTATGATTTTATTAGATTTGTTGATAAATCAAAAACTATTTTCACTACCTCTCCAAACACAAGTTTCAATTTTATTCCATACTCAGATTAAAACTTAAATGCACATCCACAAGTCAATTCCGATAACAATTCAAATTACTAACTCAAATCCTAGTTCAAGTCACACTTACTCAAATCAAATCACTAATTTGGATCTATTTACCAAACGGACCTAAGTACAATATTAATTCTCTCTCTTTTCCTTCTTTCTTACGTTTCATGTATGTAAACTTGTCTTTAATCGCAAGCCAAAAGAGAATTGTACTTTAGGAACACTTTAATCCAAAATATACAAATGATTCTAAAATATTCAGATTTAACTTCAAGGTATAGAAAAACATCATGCGCTCTGATAAATCTACCTGTACATCCCTTCATTCGTGAAATAACCAATCCTGTTTATAAGAGTGAAAATACACCATACTTGAAGCTTGACTTTCTTTTCTACAATTTTCACAACAGAATATTACATATTGCTTTTGAAATATCATGTATCATTATAAAAATTTTAGTCTCACTCATTCACCTTGCTCCATAATTTCCTTGATCAATGTCCTCTAAAATAAAATAATAATCTCATATTTAATCTCTAGTCTTCTGCATTAATAATTCTAGAATTCTCCATTGAAGTCTCTACTAATTAAATGGTCATCCAAAAAGGAACTATTGTGTGTGTTTCCTATCATATCATGTTATGGACCATTTAATTTGCTAAAATATTATCATTAATAGTTTTCTCCCAAAATTAATCCTCACTAAGCCTCAAACATTCATATAGTCAATCTTGTTGATAACATGCACATTTTCGAAATATCTTTCATTTACAAAAAATACTATAAAGATCTCTTATGTTACCTTACAAAATCCTTTTATTAACCTTGTATAATTCTCAAACTTGTTCATTGAAAATACATAGCTATCATTACACTTTGCTTGAGCTACATATCATTCATCTACTCCTCCATAAACTTTTTCTCCAAGAAAAATAATATAATCACATAATTAACCTCTTGTCACAAAACTTCTTGATTATCAGCTATTCGTTATATATAAATAATGAGACAAAGATGGCTTCTTTCTCCAAATAACATAAGTTTATATTTCATCGACTAGTATGATAATTATAATGCAGCCATAAGAAATGTAACTTAACATCTATATATTAGAAAGTTAATAATTTCTATACTTACTCGGAGGACTTGAAATAGACGTGTGGCGATGCATATTGGAAATGGAAACTACTTTGATATCATAACTATAACGCCCCTGTATAGGTGCCACATGGAATGTTGCTTTTATCGTTAAAACTTAATAATTACCAATAAGAAGTTTAAAACAATTAACAACACTCAAAGAAATATTCCAAGAAGTACATCCATTTTAAAAAAAAAAAAAAAACAACTTATCGGATTTGTTTTCCATACTTCGGTTAACCTGACGGAACATTTAAGACATTTGGCTAACTGATCACTTGCCGAAAGCTTAGTTTACAAAAACAAATTTTTAACAAATATAAACTCACATATATAATGCAAGTACTCTTAACTTCTAATCAAACAACTAAGACTAATTACAAAGAAATAAACTGTATAGAGTATACTTAATAAAAAATCTAAGAAACTAAAAAACTAAAATACAAATTACATTCAATAAAACATAAGTTCAAAAGACCATATCACAAGTAGAACTAAGTCTCAAACAAATAAAAATACGGTGCATAATATGTTAAATTTTGCTTGAGTTTAAATTTTTTTCATGACATGACTTTGTTTCCAATCCAACACTCCTTGTATACATGCCCGTCCTTGTCGTTTGTCCTAGTCAACTTGTATATTATCTTTATGTGCAACATAATATAAACTATGTAAGTATAAACTTAGTAAGTATACATTCCTATCTCACAACATAAAACATTTCATAAAAATCATTACATAATATCGTAATCATAATCATACTAGTGCACAAGGCACAAGTTTATATAGAATATATTTTTTTATTTAAACTTTTATATTAGAACATTATTCATTTTATCTTTTAGAGCTCAAGCATTACACCCTTAATATCGTAGGCACACCGTCATGCAAGGAGTGGGATAGCTACTCTCAAACCAAACATGACAAGTCCAAACTTTGCGGGACATCATAAACATAAACATTGGGTGTGCAACACTTAATTAAGTGATATATTTACATATATATATAAGCTTTCTTTGAAAACTTGTCATAAACCTTAAAAAACATAAACGTAAAAACATCCTTAGGAAAATTCATCATAAAAGGTTTTGAAATAAGAACCTTAAATTACAAACCTGTGCTTATAAAAAATTGCTTAACATTTTTATAAATTTTGTCATGTTAGAGGTGAGAATGTACTTACTTGACTTGCATGCTTACTAGACCTTAAATCGAGTGACGTTGTTGTAGTTCTTGGTGTGCTCGGCTTTTGAAGTGTTCATGTCAATCATTCAAATAATGCATAAAATTAATATTCATGTTCATGGATATCCTTTAATATCATATTACATCATCATACATTATTCTTAATGTAACAAAGCATACTTGAGTAACAAAAAAGTACTTAGAGTCAAGAAACATAGAAAAAAAACTTAACCTTTAATCACTTAGAGAGATTAATCTCAACTTATAAGCATGAATAAAATGTAAAACTTCTTCTATAGCTAACATGTAAAAACATCACTCAAATTTTTTTTCTCTTGAAAATATTAATCCAAAATATGTTTTTCAATTTCTTTAAAACATTCAAATAAATCAGTCAGTTACAAAAACTAATAGATCATCAAGGATTCATCACCTTATATCTTTTGATTCACTTTCAATTAGAGCATGACAATTTGCAAGAATAAATGTTAGCAATACCTTTTTTTAACAATGAATAATAATAAAAGGACTTCTTTTTTTTTAGTATGAATATTTTTTTGAAATTGTCAATATTCTCTCATGTTACAATCCTCTTCCCATAGAGCCCCCTTTCTCCTCGGTCCGTAGAGACAAAATGTAGGACTGGTGCCAACAGTTCATCACGGAAGAAAGGACTCACCACTACACTTAGATTTATTGGATTTGTTGCTAAAATATCGATATTAACTTGAAACCAACTGCAATAACACTTAGATTTTTCTTTAGCCATAAAAATTTCATTGGTTAATTTAAATAAATCACATAATCAGTACTGCAAAATCAGCCAGTAAAGCTTGAGTAGTGAGCAGTCTTAATTAAAAATTATGGATTAAATCATTTATGTCATAAAATAATTTATAAAAATTAGTACATATAGTAGACACATAAAATTTTAACGTATTCAAAATTTAGCTCCAAATAGATTTGGAATAATTCAAACACATTTGAATTCTAAGTTAATTGTAACACAAGACGTGCCAAAAAGCGAACATGTTTAATTCAAATATTTTTATAAAATCAAATATGAATGATATGCTTCTAAAATTTTATGTGACATGATTAATATAAAAATAAAAGCTAGAAAAATAATAATTCATATAAAACACATTTAAAAGTATGGTTTATTATCTTACGAATTATATAGAGCATATCAGGTGGATATTCATAACCACTGAGTACTTGGCAATCAATGAATTGTATCTTAAAACATTATAAAGATACGAAGCTAAAATTTACAGACAATTATTTAACATGTAAAAACACAAATACAAATCTCTCAGCAAATAAAATTTAGTGAGCAATGTTTGATTGAAAGCTCAAAACCTTAAAAATATATTGAATAAAAATTTATAAAAATTTTTAGATTTTCATAACACATAAATACATATCATATCCAAAAATTGTAGTAGCAAAATAAAATCATTTGAATTCGAAACATTATTGGTAATCTTACCAAATAATTAAAAACATTAAAATTCTGATATCACATTCCAATAACATAAACTATGTTAAATTTGTGCCAAACTCATACAATTCTAAAAATCAAATATGACATGAACATCATAAATTAAACATTCCAAAAAATGAAAATTAAACTTTCACAAAAAATTTAACAATTGAAACCAAAACCGCATATTCTAATTTAATAACATGCCCCAAATTTCAAGCCCTATGCATACCAAACACTCATAACTATAAATACATTAATTAACAAAACTAAAGCATCATACACATAAATAAATTCATACCTTGTGTTTTTAGATTCTTTGAGAGAGAAAATGTTGAAGAAAACAAAATTCCAAACTAATGATATGTGAGGTTTAAGGAAGAAAAGAAAGCATAAAAGCATGGAGGAATATGAGAAAAGATGGAGGCAAGAAAAAGGGATAGGAATAATATGTATGCTTGAAGCCACATATTTAGAGGCATAAATAACCAAGTCCTAGTTTAATTATGTTTACTTTTTTTCTTTTGTGGCAATTTTTCTTTCTTTTCGTTTCCTACATATACGATTTATCTTAATATATATAATATAATATAATATAATATAATACAATATAATATAAATGGTCATACAGTTATGTATAATATAATATACTATAATATAATCTAATCTAATCTAATCTAGTCTAATCTAATATACTCTAATGTAATTTAATTATAATATATATTCAGGAGTGGAATTCTTAGAGATATTTGAAAAAGACTATTTAATTGTAGAAAAGATAAAAGACTTAACTATAGAAAAGGAACAACGTTACCTTTAGTCTCAAGTTCTGAACCAATGTTGCCACTAGAATTTACAAAAGATTATACTTACTATGATCCTATGTGGCCCTGCTTCCTTCACCGTCTCTCGCCTTATTCTTATGGACTTACCATGACTACGAAATGAATCCAAGTCACCCATATGTGATATCATTTGACACTTTTTATGAGAGAAAACCACCTTTTGAAGACTTTTTACTATTTCTTAATATATCAGTTTTTGGTATGCTAAATTTTATGTGTATAATTTCTAAAAAATTGAAAATTTCCTTTTAAAAACTAGGTTTAGAAAACGATTCAATCTTTTTGGAACCTTGGCCTGATAGAACCTGAAATTTTGGAGCTAACCATTGAACTGCCAAATTCATTAGATTCTTCAAATAAGGAGAGTTTGAAAATCCTAAGAAAATAAATCCTGAAGGGTGTATTGGAAAATGAAGAAAATTTAGAGCCTACCTGTATTGAGAAACCTAGTTCAAGAGTAGAATTCTTAGAGATATTTGAAAAAGACTATTTAATTGTATAAAGAATAAAAGACTTGACTACAGAAAAGGAACAACATTACCTTTAGTCTCAAGTTCTGAACTAATGTTGCCACTAGAATTTACAAAAGATTATACTTACTATGATCCTATGTGGCCCCTGCCTCCTTCACCGTCTCTGGCATTATTCTTATGGACTTACCATGACTACAAAATGAATCCAAGTCACATAGGACCCATATGTGGTATCATTTGACACCTTTTATGAGAGAAAACCACTTTTTGAAGACTTTTTACTATTTCTTAATATATCAGTTTTTGGTATGCTAAATTTTATGTGTATAATTTCTAAAAAATTAAAAATTTCCTTTTACAAAATTCTTTTAAAGGGCTGAGTCTAAGGTGGATATAATCATGAGGATTAGTTGGTATTTTGTATCAACATCCTCTTGAGATGCATATTAATGAAATGATTAAAATAAATTTTTCTAAATAAGAAAAAATACAAAAAAAAAATTAAAAAATGTTTAAAACAATAAAAATTAAAAAGATTAAAATCACAAAAATATTTTATTTTTCTTTGTAAATAAGTGTTGGTTGGTTTTCATCATTTTAGATTTTTAAATCACTTAGCTCAATTACTGTTTATCCTAGCTTGAAATAACTTTCACACATGTCTATATAGCTTCCTTCGTGTCTAAATAGTGCCGCATCTTTTATCTATAAAATTGCTCACTGTACACTAAAGCTCAAAATTCTCTGCTCTTACTCTCTCTAAATTTGCTCTCTTTAAGCTCTCGAATTCTCTTTGTTTTCTCTCTAAATCTTCAAAGTTTTCCTTAGAAATTTTCAAAAAATTTTCAAAGTTCTTTGGTCTTTAAACATTTTCTCAAAAAAGTCTTCAACTTCTCTCCTTTAATCTCATAAAATCTTCTCAATACTCCCTTAAAAGCACTTAAATCTATCAAATCTCTCAATTCACTATCAAGAATCTCATCTTTTTCTCTCTCAAATCGCAAACCCTATATATGACCACCTGAAGAAGTGTTTTCCTTCCTTTTCTAAAAAAAAAATTAGATAGAAGTACAAAGCTCGAATCACTTGTCTATAGGTCCTTTCTCATTTTGTATTGCCAACTAAGGTAAAAATGTATCTAGAAGGTCTAATTCGTCCTAGTGATGTTACTAATAAAGATCTTCTAGAATGGTTACGAATCAATGTGCTAAAAAAAGAAGAGGCCGAGCTATAGCATCTCAGTATCTTAAGAGTTCTTGTCAATTTAAATCAAAAGGTATTACGTCTATAAATAGAGAATATAAAATACTTTTCTGTAAGGATGTGTTTTCCAAAGAAAAGTTAGATGACTTTCAAGATTCTCTTTTAGACTATCCAGTGGTTATTTTCAAGGAGCGATTTGTAGACTTTGGCCTTAGTTTCATGTAGAAAAAAAATGTCTAAGGAATCTGACATTAAAAGACCCAATTGGTCAGTTTATAGACAAGTTAGATGGGAAATAGTCTCTTGGTCTATCTAGTTTTAAGCAAAATCTGAAAAATATTTTTAATTTTGTGTATTTTTTGTTTTCTTTTAAGGGAAAAAATTAAGAATTTATCTCATATATGAATTTGGTTTTTAGTGAAAAATCATCAAAATGACTGAGTAACAGAATTTTCTAGAGATGCATTTTGAAGAACTTTCATTTTCATTCATTCTCAAATAAATTTTCATTAGAAAAATTAAAAAATTAGAAACAAAAAAATATTTTTGTGTGATCGTTATAGTAGTTGTTTGTTTAATAATTGTGTTTGCTTTATTTGTTTTTAATATTTTTTATCTTATATGTCAGATGCGTCATTTTATTCGGTAGGTATTTTGTGTGTTGTGTATGTTTTGGTTTAGTCTCATTTTGTCAAAAGTTGTATAGTAATTAATTTTTTCAAAAGTTAAATAGTTCTTATTGGGTAAAAATTTTTAAAAGTTTACAGTAATGTCGTATCTGTCTATCTGTCTTCATCTGTCTTTACCTACCCTTTTTCTTCCATCATACTTAATCACATATTATATCTCATCATAAGTTAGACTTTTAATCAAAGCAGTGTAAAAAAAGTTTTCAAATAAAAAAACATAAATTCTAAAAAAAAAAAGAGTCTTAGTTCTTAGAAACAATTATGGAGCCTCTGTCTCAGTCATCTCTAAAATTCAAAAACATCTATGCATTTTGTGGTTCTAATCTAGAAAAGGGTATTAACTATTTAAATGTTGCATTCTATTTAGGGCAAGTCTTGGCTAAGAAAAAGATGAACCTTGTATATGAATGGGGTAGTCTCAGTTTAATGGGAATTGTTGCAGCCAGAGCTAGAAAGAGTCTTAGGTGTTGTCCCTCATTTTCTTATTTAAGACAATTTTTGTGGTGAAATTATAGGAATCAAGAAAATAGTCAAAAATATCCCTGCACATACTAAAGCTATGATTTGTCACTCAAATGCTTTCACTATCTTACAAGGAGGTCTAGAAACTCTGGAAGAAATGTTTGCCATTGCTAATTGGAGTTTGTTAGGCATTCATACTAAACCAATAGGTGTGTTTAATGTTAATGGTCTTTTTACAGTCTTTTAAATTTTTTAGATAATGTTGTAGATTAGAACTTTCTTGTAGAACCAGGAAGAAAGATTTTTAACTCTGCTTCTACTGTTGAAGAATTGCTCGAGAAAATACAAGTCATCACTCCTGAGGCAGACACTACAACTTCAAAGCTCAGCAAGAAGTGAATACTAGATTTGGATATTTCTCTTTAAACTCTTTGATTTTTCAAATTTCTTACATCATGTTCAATTATTTGAATAACCACTCTTGTACAGTTGTTGTCTCTCTTTTTTACAATTGTATTAAACATTGAGGACAATGTTCAATTTAGGCTGGGGGAGAGGATTTGTGTCAAAATTTATCAAAATTTTTCAATTTTGAATGTGTTTTTGTGTGTCTAAAATGGTATTTGTTTTAAATCAAGCGTTAAAAAAACTTAAAAAACCAAATTTTAAAAATTGAAAAATTAAAAATAAAATGGCATGCTGTTTGTAAAATTTTAAGATTCTTCTTTTAGTGTCCGGATGGTTGAGTGAAGGAGTTAGTCTTGAAATCCAAGAATGTAATCTTTCATATATTTTCATTCATGCTTATGTTATCCATGTTGCGTGCATGCATTCATGTTTAGGATAACTGAGTTATGGAGTCTTTAGTATTATTGAGATGTGTCCTATTCATATTTGTAACATATTCCATTTTGTTTTGTGCATCTAATAAAAAAACTAAAAAATTGAAATTTTTTTAAAAAAATAGAAAATTTGAAAAACCTAGACAAAAATATTTTGGAAATATTTGTTTTCTTTGATTTTTTTTTTGTGCCTCTTGTCCGATGAAGAAACATGGTTACATCATGGCTTGATATAAAATTTAGATATTGTTTGAGCTTATGTTAATTTCTTGTGTTAGCCTCATATTTAGAATATGATTTTGTTCTAAAATTTGAGCACTTAATCTTGAACTTTGATTTGCTTACTAGTTTAGAGACCGTTTATGTTAATATAATCTGGTTTATTTTTATAAAATCTTATAATTTGTTTGAATCTCTCTCAAGGTGAAATCCTAGATAATACTAAGTTAAGGACATAATTTAGGTCATTTTTAGATCGTTTGAGCTTTTCATACTAACATGTATACATTTTATGTCCTTAGTTACCGTGTTATGCTTAATGCTTTATTTTTCATTGTCACCCACAAATTTTTAGCCTAGTATTTTTAATAATTTCATGTCATTTGTTTTTACCTTTCACTCATAAGGCATATGATCAGTTTAAATGTATTTTGAGTTATGGTAATGTTATGGGAGGATGGGAAGGGTTATGAAAGGAAATCTATTTATTCTATATCTCTATAAATTTAAAAAAATGATAAAAAAATAAAAATAAAAAAATAAGACAAAAAAAATAAATAAAAAGTGGATGACATGTGAAAGTTACTTCACATTCGGGTTTGTTACTTGGGAATTAATTTATACATTTCAAGGGTCCATGAATAATGTAAGTGTCTTATAGGTAAATCAAGCTTAAATTTATCCTTCATCCTACCTTTTTACCTAGCCTTATATTACAGGCCGAATAAAGTCTTAATGGTCCTTAATTTATCGTTATTTTACATTAGTGGAGAGGGGAATGAAAATAATTTTATAAGATTTTATTAAAATAAATTAGCTTATATTAATGGAAATTTATTTGATTTGTATGCAATAATTAGTGATAGAAAAGCGCACACACACACACACGGGAAAATTCATCTTAAATATAAGACATACTCTTGGAATGAACTATAAACTTGAATAATATCTACGTTTTATTTTGAGCCATGGATTTGAAACAACCCCTGATGACATTCTAAGAGGAGTCACAAGCTGTTAAGAAATCAATCATTTAATCTATTTTGATGTTTTGATGCTTTAATTACTCTGGACTAGTAATAAGTTGATTGGAAGTGTGACGAGACTTAAAAATGCACATTTCTTAGGCTAAAATTAATCATTTTGCATTCATATTTCTCATTAAATGATTTCATTATAGCATTTGTGTGATAAATAATATTTTAGAATGATTGTGTAAAAACATGTTTAAAAATATATTTTTATGTGTTTTTATGTATTATAATATTTTTAGTAATTTTTTAGAATCATTTCTATGTGTTTTAATAATTAATTAATTTGTAAATAATTAAAACCATAAAAGTAATGTTATGTGATTTTATTTTTAGTCTTAAAATATTTGTAAATAATTTTTTAGTTTGTAAATATGTTTTATAATATTTTGAATAATTTCTAAAAATATTTCCGAAACTTAAATAATATATCTATTAAGTTTTGTTAATTTTAGAACTTTTTATTTATTTTAAGGATGTTTTGTATGTTTTATTATGAAATAAATAATTTTAAAATTATTGTAAAATTTATGTTTATAAAATAATTAATTTTAGGTTGTTTATTTTATTTTAGATTTGAAATCTATAAAAAAAAAAAAAAAAGCAAAACGGCATGAAAACAGACAAAAAAAGACCTCAAATGTACTAGAAACTAAATAAATAAAATTCAAAAAAGATTGCATGTGGAATGCCAAGAGCCATCTGCTTATGCCTCCAAGTTCATCTTGGGTGTCCATGAGTCCAAATGCCCCCTTGGAATCTATTGAGGTGCGTTCCACTTGAGCTCGCTCTTGTATCTGTTAGATCCAAGTACTAGCCCACCATCCAATGGTTAGCGAGTCTTCTTCTAGCCCTTAAATCTCAACCATTCGTCTAGGCTTCGTCAGCAAATCAAATGGTCTTCAATGCGTGCCTACCATGCTTTCGCTGTGCTGCACTCCACCACATTACACAATAAATCTCATATAAATCAAAGGCAGAACCACGTGAAAGAAAAAAAAAATTATAAAAATTATAAATTAGATTTAATCTGATTCTCAATGAATGGGGTGGCAAAAATTATTGTAAAAATTCTAGAGAATCTCCAATTTTCCATCCTACTCATTTTCAATCTAAAAATATCTAAATAAATAAATGTAAAAATTATGCAAATAGTTACCATTCCTCTACTATAAATTCCCACATCCCTTCAATGTAATTCTCACCCCTTCTTCTTGTGAGAAATTCCTCTCATCTTGTAAAAATATTGTTTTAATTTTAGCTTTTGTTTTCTTTAGTTTTTAGTTTTAATTTTTGTAAAATGGTTTTAAGTTTGTGTTGTTGTAATTTTTAGTTATGTTTAAAAATATTATGTGTGTTTTATACTTTAGTCATGTTTTTTTTTTAATTTCCTCTTTAGCCGAGGAGAGAGAAGGAAATTTGAGCAAAATTAAGAAAGATTTTTAATTTTTCTAAGTAGGTATAATGTCAAAATTGTTTTTAGAAAACTTATGATTTTCTAATTAACTTAACTAAAATTCTTATAAAATTAAGTTTTGATTTTTCATAGATATAGATTGCCACGAGTAATGCTTATGAACACAATTATTATTTATAGACAGACAATGACATGATAAATACTTAACTGTAATTTTATTGATAATTTTAGTTAGTTAATTTTGAAATGATGTTTGTTTGTTAAAATAATTATTTGATGTAGTATAGATATGAATTGGCATATTCTATGCTTAGTAACACTTGACTTATTGTAGACAAAAGATGGCATATTGTAGGCTTAAACCATTTTAATAAATAGTACCAGAATATAACTTTTAATCCTTAATACTACTATAATTATTGTTTCTCTTAGATTAAACTGCACTCATTAAAATTCTATTTATCATTTTAATTTAAATTCTTATTATTGAAATTCCAAAAAACACAAAAAACTATAAAAATATAAAATATAAAAAATGTATAAATATTGTAAATAAATTGTAAATAACTAACTTTAATCCTCAAATTCTTTAACTAATAAATAAAAATAATATAACTAATATATTGAATCTTTGTAATATTTTTTCCACGTGGGATCTACCTCGAATTCACTGAGATTTATTACTTGGATAACCTTAAACTTAAGGTTATATCATACTTATAATTTTATAGCCAAATAGGATGTTATCTTGTTCTTTGAAGTTTAAAGTCAGATTAAGAGGAGCATTTGAACAAATAAGATTCCCTAAATAATCCGAACGAGTTAGCTGGAGATTGTATGGCATTTCAATTTGAAATTGTGTAACATTTTCTTTTATCTCTATTTTGAATTTAAGTTAAGTTAATTTGGACTTAATTGTGTCTAGATTAATTGATTAATTAACTTAACAATATCTGTGAGTTTTGCAGGGATTTTACGAGGTAAACTAGAGATTCTTTCGAGTTTTAAATTTTAGGCCTAACAAATTTTCATATGCAGTTTCAAATTTTGAAATGCAGTTTTTTGGTAGTGCGTAAAAACAGCCTACAAAGATCGCTAATGTGGCAACGCCTACAAAGATTGAGCATTGCTAGCACAGCTGTTTTCAGAACTTTAATTGAGTGAGAATCATGTTTATCCTTAGCAACTAGGTCCTACCTTTTTGTTGAATCAATTAGGACTCCGTCCTAGGGTTTAAAGGAGGAACCTAGACACTTCTCATATATAGGCTTCGCTTATTTAAAAGAGTCAAATTGTGACTTATGAGTTAGAGCTTCAAAGTGAGAGAAAAACTCAAGTTATAAACCAAGTGTTTTCATATTCTATCATATTGCTCTCATCCATATATTGCCGTAGTGCATTCGTTCCAATCTAGAAGATATGAGGAAGAGGCGTTCGTGGATTGAAGGCTTGGAGTAAGTCAAGAGGATCGAAGGCGAGCAAAGACAGGTTGAGTAGGACGAGGAGTCTAAAGGTGTGCGAGTCGCAAGAGGAGTACCTTGAACTTCCAGATTGATATAGATTCTAGGTTTTCTTGTAATTCTAATTCTTGTATTCATAATTTGGCATAGTGGATCCTTCTTATCTTTGGTCTGAGGTAGCACTTGTGGTTTTTTTCCTATAAAGGTTTTTGGCCAAACTAAAGAACCAATATTGTTGTGTTCATTATTTAAATTTGGTTTTTTTTTTTTTTTGTTTACACAGTTTTTAGTATTGGTTATTGTTTACACATGGTAGGATTAATTTGTCCTATGAATACAGAACAACGTCAATTCTGTCTGTCATGTCTTACAAATTAGTTTCCTAAGTTTCTATGAATAAGATAATTATGACAATTTATAATTGAATAATTATAATAATTAGATTAATTATTCTCGAAATTAACAAAAGCATGTGCCAATAATAGTAGCGGGGGTAGCTCAATGACCAATCTTGCCGGGATTGTGGGTCGTGTTTGTTTAAGCAAGGTATCATTTTTAGAAAAAACATGTAGAATGCATTGAAATGGATTTTGAAAATTTTCTTAAACCATCATGATCCATCTCATATTACTGTATAAAAGATCATCAGTTATGGTTCATACCTATTTGATAAAACTAACTCTAAGAGATCTATTGCTCCAAAACCTTTAAGTTTTCCCTTCTATTCTCCTCTTTTTGAATTAACTAGTACTGGGTACCAATGAATTCTCTTGGGCAATTTTAATCTCTCTTTCCAATCTATATTGGCTATGATTATTAAAACTCTATAGGGGAAAGCTCTAAGAGTCCGTTTGGTTCATAGATTTGAATAGAGAATTTGAATAAAAATTTAAATTTTTGTGAGAGAAAATACTATAACAAAATGATTCAAGTTGCGATTAAAACTATGAACCAAACGGGCAATACTAGGTGAAGACCGGTGAAAGATCTACTAAAAATATCACTCTAGAGTCAAGTTATAGTATAAAATTAATTAATTGAGCTTTGGCCAAGTCGCAACTCGTTTTGAGCTATGTTATATCTCCGCTATTGCTATGTTACACGCCCACTACTGCTGCATAACACGCTTGCTTATCTTCCACAAGGATGATACATCCTAATTAATTATGCAATTAAAATTCCATCTTATAGTTAAGTAAGATAAATATTTTATCTTAACCATTAAAATAAATATTTTTAAAAATTAGATATTTATTGTGTTACAAAAAAAATTATATAACATAAATATATCAATGCTACATGGAGACACACGTTGATGTTTACTAGACCCATACAGTTGGCGCTTACCACTATCCAAATATTGCACTATGAATTTTTCCCAATCAGTCCATGTTGATGAAAATTTATCCAAGTAAATTCTATTAATTCATCTAAAAGAATTATATAGAGCTAATAAGGAGACTCAATAGACATATATAATTTAGGCTCTAAACAATTATTTATAATTTATTATCATGTGATTTAAATTATTATAATTATTACTTAGATTTAAGCTAAGTTTAGAAACCGAAGTTGCACTTTAAATTTTATACATAATTATAAGGAACCTTTAGTAACTTTGCCACCTATTTAAGGTTGTTCGTTGAAACAATCATTTGCTATGCGATTTTATCCTCTAAAATAACATTCATAATCAAAGTAAGGTATATGGTTTTTGTATAATCTCTCAAATTACCTCTTTGTTTATGAGTTCTATTGAAACTCTAATAGGTAACTTATTTATGAACAAATTGTAAATGAGAATTTGAGTTAAGTATTATTTTAGCTTATATCAAATAATGAGTACTCTTCATTCAAGTTCCTAAATTAATACTTATAAGAATATTATCTTCTATACTTTAAGTAGGAGTTGTAGATTCTGTATCTATGAATATTGTTTCCAACTATCTATAATATTATCCCTCCAATGTGTCGAGATTTTAATTATTAGTTTTGATTTCACTCATCGATAATCACTTTAGAAGTGAGTCCACTAATTATGGTAATATTCATGAAATGATCGAAGTGTTAGTTTTAAGAGAAAAGATGAACGCCACAGAAGTGAATTTTTTTTAAAGACCAAGAACTGGGTCATGTTATTTTATAAGTCAATAAATCAATCAATTGTAATTATTCTTATTGTTTTGGTAATAATAATCTGTGGGCCCTTCAGTGCTTTGTCGACCATTTGATCTTCCATCTTATGACTCCTCTCCTTAATTAAAATCAACTAGTGTGTAAATACCAACCAATCTTCTCTTCTTCAGTTCTCATTGGTTATGGTTTATTATTCTCTTTAGATGAGGAACAAAAACCTAGTGATCGATGCCAAAAAAAATCTACCTCAAAAGAGGTCCTTACAGATATATTTATACCACTAAATTATGATGGGACAATTCCATCGTTGCCCCTATAGCAAGTGGCGCACGCCTAGTCCATTTGGGCCTTGGGCGTGCGTGCAGAATCCCACAATTTGTCAACTTTTAATTGCATGGTGTACACTCTCTAATCACGGTCCTACATTTGTACAACAAAGATTAAGTTTGGAATTAAAAATTGACTTATATTTATTTTAACAATTAAAAATATATTTCCGCACTTAGTTATCATATCTATTTATTTTGACAATTAAAATAAAAATTTTACAAAATATTTATTTTGACAATTAAAATAAATATTTCATGTGTTGCTAATTATTCAAAATTGTTACACAATAAATCATGACATGAAACACAGGTATCACGGAATCTCACCACCAACCATGCCTGGCATTATAAATCGACACGCCTTCTAACCCAGACTATCGGGCTTGGTGTTTTCTATATAGTCTTAAGAGACTATAACAAGTTGAGAATACTCAATTAATTCTAACCCCGAGAATACATGGAACAACCACAAGACTAAATGGAACTACATAATCGAAGCTCTAATAATTAATATTTAATTTTATAAAAACTAGCTCTTAACCAATTAAAAATTGCTATTAACTTTGGTATGAGCTATGATCAAAATCCAAGTTTACACTATAACATGATGTAGATATATTTATTAGAAACTAGTTATCCGTAAACAGATTTTGTCAACTAATAAAATAAATTGTCATATGATATGAATTTTCACTATGAACACTCATGATTAGAGCTAGGTGTTAGTTTTGTCGAACCGCTCTAATTACATCTTTATCCATAAATTTCATTAATACTCTAATGGGTTGCTTATTTATGAACAATTATAAATGAGGATTTGCAAAATTAGTCAATATGCAATATCGAATGTGTCAGAGTGCTCTTACACCCACATTGTTGTATAGACACTGGATAGAGATGTTATCAATCTTTATATAATGAAGTTAAAGATTTTTTATCTATAAAGTGACATTCTCTACTATCTATAGTGTTATGTCTCCAAAGTACACTAGTTATTAATTATTCATTAAAGTCTCATCAATTGATAAATCAAAGACATAAAAAATAGACGTGAGTCTAGTATTCACTCATGACTAAGGTCCATTCTTAAAGTGGCCATATAAGATAATAGAATAAATTCTTTATGTTTGAGCATATTTAATCAAAGAACTAATTCTGTTGTGGTCTTTTTCAATGTATAGAATATACTGATATTTCTATAGTTGTAATCAACATTACAACTATACAGGATAAATCGTTCCTCCAATTAAGTAATCAACAACATTACAAACTTATCAGATATCAAAATGCATCAGTTAATGGACTTTGTGTTTATGCTGAATTATTTAATTATATCCGTTGTGTATGAGATCTACATACCAAAACAAAAGATATTGACAATCATTGGATTCTTGTAATGTTTCACTCAAAAATACAAGAACAAACAATTATCATATTAATTGCAAATAAAATTCTCAAGTTTTATTTAAATTGATGCCACATAATCAAAATAAGAATTTACATAAATTGCATTATGAGCATCCTATGTCAATACAAAGGTGACAAAACTTCGATCTTTAATACAGAATTATATAACAATTATAATTTTATTTTAATCTTAATGCAATGTGTTCTAAACATATTGGTGTCTCTATTCAATAATTATCAACTTTGCGACAATTAGCAGTCTACTATTTGAGAATATACAACTGCATAATCTTTATCAAGATACAGTGTCTAGTTTATCCACCAATTATGAACCCATAATTTGTACTATTTTTTGAACTTGAAACCATAATATACACCAAGTCCAACGAAATCATATATTCAATATATGAACGCTTTATATACATGATTATGGACTTTTAACAAGTATTAGATAATTTATGTTATTTATATATATATATATATATATATATAAATACAAAAACACACACACATATCCTATAGAACACGGAATATTACTTTAATAATACAATACTTTGTCTTTCATACTGTCCAAATGGAATAAAACAAAATGTTTTAAAAAATCTAGCCCAACAGGCCGGAAGCATTCTATCATGATGAGCAGACCTTACACTATTTTTATTATATTAGTCAATGTAATCATATTAGAATATAACCTCATTTGCTTATTGAGAATTGGTGAGCTAACATAGAAACCCGATGGATATTTAAAATTAAAGCTACAATAATAAGAAATAAATTATCCTTGGCTACTTTTTTATTTAATTATAACCGTGGTGTTGCTCCACTAAAAGACCAAAATTGAACTTTTGAAAAATAATTTTGTCCATACATCTGATTATATGTAATATTCACACAGGTAATCTATAATCCACTTAAAGACAAGTTTTATTTTTCTTATTTGATTATTTTATCTCATTATCCTCTAGGACCTTGAATTCTCTATGAAGTTTGATCATATCCTTATTGATAAAGATGGACATAGGACCATGTTTGAGAATCTTGAACTATGAATTTTCCCTTTCCCTGGTCGCTAGAATTTACAAAACAAGCCATTGATGACTCATGAGATCGGCCACACTTCAAGTCGCACTCCGACAGCTCAGTCACTGACTTAATCGAACCGGAAACTATTAGGGTACTTTTGGTATGAGGGATGGAAAGATGAAAGGGTTGATAAACTATGAGGGAAAGGGAGTGTGAAGAAAGAGAATGATTGTAATTTTCCTTCAAATTGTTTGGTGTGATAGGAAGGAAAGATAGTGATAGTCCATTTCTTAGTTTGGTATTAGAGGAAAAGATGAAGGAAAAATTCACTTTTATAGATAAAAATACCATATTATCCTTTTTATTAGATACATGTTTGAATAGGAGTTCATACACAGTTTTGTTTTATTTATGTACTTGTTATGTTTTAACTTAAATTAAGAAGACTTCTATGTTTTAAAAATAAGATAAAAATTTTTACCAGCAAAAACAAAACATCAAAAACTAAACCGACTATTGTTGTCGTTTTGTTTTATCATGTTCATATATGCGTGAGTGTGTGTGTATATGCATATAAACGTAAATATCTCCAAAAGTAAATATTAACAACAAAAAATAAAGAAGAAAAAAAGGTCTCATTAAATAAAAAAAGAAAAGAAAAGAAAAAGATAAACTAGAAAAGGTGTAAAAGACAATATTGAACTCTTGTTACAAAATAAAAGGTAATATACATCTGGACAAACTAGAAATTTCATGAAAAGGCTCCTTTTTCCCTTGCCCAATCTGTTCGGCATTGGGGGGGATTGGTTTTTGTAGGCCTCAAGGGATTCGCAATCTCTACCACCTTACCTTCCTCACCCCTTTCTATCCAACCAAATAGCCTCGATAGTCCCTTTCCGCAACCCAATCTTCCCCCTTTTAATCCACCAACCAACACACTCGTAAGGTATCAATGTCGTTTAATGAACATATAATTCTAAATAAGTCAAGAAAAATACAAACGAGAGACACTAGAATGGATGACATGATCATTTAACGATCTCAGAATTGCACCAGAATCCCAATAGATGCCAGTACGGGCCCAGTAGCCATATCATAAGTCGAAAGTAGGCAAAGCACTTCTTAAGTTGATTTACATCGATTAAGGAGTGGAGCTGACTGTTGATTTCCATTGATTAAGGAATGGGGACGAGGTGAGATTTCATACATCATCTCTTATCATACACACATCAAACAAATAAGCAACTCAGAAGTTAAAATCAATTTGGATGATCAGGTGACACACACGTAAATGGAGGCATGTGTCAATGATGAACCCATGGGACCCAGTCCTTTCAAGAAAGCAAAGGAAAACTTTGGGACATTAGGAGAATGAATCTGCAATATCGAGAAATTAGAGAATAAATCGGATATGGCTTGGAGGGAAGGTTACTTGAATCCAATAAGAAAAAAGGCAAAGAGGAAAGTTAACTTGAAGAAACTATGGAAAACCTCTTTCTCCAGCGCCGGACTCAAGAATCAAGAAACTAAGAGGTAAGGGTATTCATTGATTGGATTATACGGATTAGTGGTCAATCTGTAATCCAATCTATACATAATTTTAATCCGAAACCAATTTGTGTACACTCTAATCTAATCCAATTCACTCTAAAAACCACGAATTATATAGATTGAATTATACAGATTCGCAGATTGTGCCTCTAAATTTTATTAAAAAGCTAACAATTAAAATTAACATAGTATAACATAATATAATTTAATAAAATCCAACACATTACAACCTAATAGAATGCTAGCTTTTGATAATAAATTAAATTATAACATTATGATACATTACATCTAACAAACTTAAATAAACTTTAGACATGAGTAAATAATATTAATTTTTGTAATTGGCTAACCTTCTTTTTTTAAAGCATAAAAACTTTGGACCGTTTGTTAGAAATTTACAGAATTATGATTTTCAACCTTTATGTATTAATCCAAATTGCATAAAAAATCATCTAAATAGAGAAACGTAAAAGAAACGAAATCTGACTTCTAGCCATTGATAATCAGAAGAATAAATGGAGAATTCCTCTGCAAGAATTCCTACAAAAAATTTTATAAAAGAAAAAAGAATCTTCTAAACTTTTTTACAATTTAGATAGATGGTATGTTTTTAAATAACTACAAAGGCTTAGGGACCCTCTCTGGATTTTAGGTAATATTTATAGACACCCACCATCAAAATGTATGTTACTATCAAGAGGTATATCTGAAACAAGGCATTCTTTTTAAAACTTTATAACAGTTCAAAAATATCCTTTGGTTGACAACTTTTAGAAAATACATGTATATTGGACTACTTAAATTTATTTTTATTTATTTATTATCATTTTAAAACTAAATAAATAACAATAAATAAATTAAATTAACATTCTCCTACTTAGTCTACATATATTTTCTAAATTACCAAAATCAACCAATCTCAAACTTGAGGAATAAATTCATGAATAATAGCGATAAGTCCTCTTAGAACGAGTATTATCTTCCATGTATTACAATGTATCATATCCCTTAATACTAACTCATAAATAGTAACGTAATTTAATGCATAATCCCTATATTTATTCTAAGTCCAACTTAATTGATTTTTCTCAAAATAACTGAATATGTGCCCAACTAAATATGAGAAAACATCACCATTGAATAAGAGTTTCATAAAAATAACAAAATGTATGTACAATAAAATTCACATCATGGAACCAAGTCCCATTCATACTACATGGTCCTTTAAATTCTTTAGTGGCATCCCTTTAGCTAAAGGATTGGCAATCATCAACTCAGTGCTAATGTATTCAATGATCACTTTCTTTTCTTTAACACGTTCTCTTATAGTCAGGTGCTTAATATCGATGTATTTACATTGATTACCGCTCTTGTTGTTCTTGTCCAAAAATAACGCAACTGAATTGTCATAGTACAATCTCAATGGCCTAGAAATAGAATCCACAATTCCAAGCCTCGATATGAAACTTTTCAACCATAAACCACGCAAAGTAGCTTTAAAACAAGAAACAAACTCAGCCTTCATAGTAGTGGTAGCAGTCAAAGTCTGCTTTGTACTCCTCCAAGATACAACTCTACTGGCAAACATGAAAACATAACCAGATGTTGATTTTTGCGAATTAACACAGCTAGCGAACTCTATGTCGGAGTATCCAATCACCTCTAGATTATCAATCTATCTATACATGAGCATGTAATCCTTAGTTCCTTGAAGGTATAGCTCTCTAGTGGTTAGAGTTACTCTGTTATCTGCCTAACATTTCAATAGCAAATGCAATGTTAAGTCTTGTGCAGACCTAAGCATACATTAGGCTTCCAATGACTGGAGCATATGGAATGTTTTTTATTTGTTCCCATTTGAGCTCATTTTTCAGGCGCCGGTTCAAATTGAACCTATCGCCTTTACGATGGGTGCTGCTCTTGGTGAACAATCTTTCATCTGAAACCTCTCTAGAACCTTATTGATATAGGTTTCTTGAGACAAGCCCAAAATGCCTCGAGATCTGTCCCTATGGATCTTAATGCCAATGACATAAGATACCTCTCCCATATCCTTCACATCAAAGTTCTTTAAGAGAAATTACTTCACCTCATATAGCAATCTCTTATCATTAGTTGCAAGTAATATGTCATCCATATATAGCACAAGGAAACAAATCCTACTCCCACTGACCTTCTGGTATATATATTGATCTATGATATTCTCTTCAAAACCAAATGAAGAGATAACATCATGAAACTTTAGATACCATTGGCGAGAGGCTTCTTTCAATCCATATATGGATTTCTTAAGCTTGTAGACTAAATGCTCACCGTCACTAGAGGAAAATTTTTCTAGTTGTTTCATATAAACCTTTTCCTCTAGATCACCATTGAGAAAGGCTCACATCCATTTGATGCAAATCAAAATCAAAATGGGCGAACCATGCTATAATGACTCAAAGAGAATCCTTTTTAGAAATAGGAAAAAAGGTCTCTGTATAGTCGATTCCTTCTCTTTGAGTGAATCATTTGGCAACGAGTCTTGCTTTACGTCTCTCAATATTGCTCAATGGGTCTTTCTTTGTTTTAAAGACTAACTTACATCCAATGGCTTTTACACCATCAAGCAACTTAACGAGATTCTAGACTCTGTTAGATGCCATAGAATCCATTTTGTCTTTCATGGCACTGTACCATAAGTCAGATTCCTTAGAACTTATGGCCTATGAAAACATTTTAGGACCATTTTCGGCTCCAACGTTATAGTCAAACTCTTGTAAATACAGAATATAGTCGCTAGGTATCGCCGATCGCTTTTCTCTAGTTAATCTCCTTAATGTTCGTTCAACATTTTCTTAAGGAGCATATTGTTCAACAACCTGTTCAACAAATTCCTGTATCTGTTTTTCAGCTGGAACCACTATTTCTTGATCAGTAAGCTGTGGAACTTGAATGACTTGCTATTGTTCATCACTCATTTGAACTTTAGGCATGTTATGTACAATAATCAATCTATCACAAGAAATGGAATGTTGAACATGTGTATGATCTTTCTTAGGAACAATGTTCCAGGATCGATCGCTCTCACTAATTAAGTTATTTTCAAGAAATTTTGCATTCCTTAATTCCACAAATCTAGTACTGTGAGATGGAGAATAAAATCTGTATCCCTTAGATCGTTCAGTATAATCAACAAAATATCCACTTATGGTTCTTGGGTCTAGCTTCTCTCACGTGGATTATAAACTCTTACCTCTAATGAGCATCCCCAAATACATATATGTCGCAAACTTGGCTTCCAACCTTTGAATAACTTAACAGGCCTTTTGGGGATAGCCTTGGTTGGAACTCAGTTCAATATGTACACAGTCGTCTTAAGAGCTTCAGTCCACAAGAACTCAGGAAGTTTGGAGCTAGTAAATATACTCTGCACCATGTTTAATAATGTTCGGTTTCTTCTTTTAGCTACACCATTCTGGTCAAGAGAACTAGGCATAGCAAATTGGGCAACGATCTTTTGTTCTTGAAGAAACCTAGCAAATAGACCAGGTGCTTGTCCATGCTCAGTGTATCTACCATAGTACTCTTTACCTTTATCTGATCTCACGATCTTAATTTGCTTTTTGCATTATTTCTCTACTTCCACTTTAAAGACCTTAAAAGCATCTAGTGCTTTGTTTTTATTATTAAGCAAGTAGAGATACATGTATCATGAATAGTCATCTATGAAAGAGACGAAGTACCTTTGAGAGTATGTGTCTATCTCTAGACTACAAATATCCGTATATATGATATTCAATAAATCAGAACTCCTCTTGGCACTCTTCTTTGGCTCGTTGGTCTACTAACCTTTAATGCAATCCACACAAGTATTAAAATCAGTAAAATCTAAAGTACTAAGTACTCCATCATTTACTAATCTCTTAATTCTCTCAATGGAGATATGTCCCAATCTTCGATGCCACAACATAAAGGATTCATTATTTACGACACATCGTTTAATACCAACATTTTCATGAACGTGCATAGTAGCATAATTGGCATCATTTTGTAAATAAAGACGAAAAAGACCATCACACAAAGTACCACATCTAATAAAAACAAATTTTTAAAAAAACTTGAATGAAGATTCTGAAAATTTAAAGGAATATCTAATTGATACAAGTTTGGAAACTGAAATTAAATTTTTAGAAAAACTAGGAATATAAAATGTCTTTTCCGAATACAAAAAAAAAAGCCACTACTTAAGACTAGTTTGTATGTTCCTACAGCCTCTACATGTGAGCGTGTCTTATTTCTAGAATAGATGCTTTGCTCACTTTCCACTAGCTTCCTCAAGTCTTGCAATCCCTACAGGAAATTGGTAACATGGATTGTAGAACCAGAGTCAATCCATCATGTGTTTTAATTAACATCAATCATATTGGATTCATAGCAGATAAGTAAGAGTTGAGTACCTTTCTTATTAAGTCATTCCTAGAATTTAGAGCAGTCCTTTTTTACGTGCCCTTTCTTCTTACAAAAGAAGTACTTGTACTCTTTCTTAATATTCAGCTGGGTAGGAACCTTGCCTTTCCCCTTTTGCTTAGTTTGAAAATTCTTCTTATTACCCTGGGTTGCCAGATTTACTTTCTCTCCCTCTTCCATGGTGAGTCTTCCCTCCTCCTGAACACACATGGTCAACAGTTCATTAATTGACCATTTGTCCTTATGTATGTTATAGGAGATCTTATAGGGATCACACTCAGAGGGTAAAGTCTTCAAAATGCAATATACCGGGAACGAATAAGACATTTCAACCTCAAGTGTCTTTAATTAAGCCGCAATGTCCCTCATGCACATGATATGCTCACGCACACCTTTAATAACGGTAAGCTTTAAGGATGAAAACTGCTTAATCAGGGTGCTGCCAATGCCTTATTCAAAGACTCAAATTGCTCATCAATAGCCTTCAGTAATGCTCAGACATTGTCATATTGATCAACCGAACCCCTAATCCTAGTAGAGATTTTGGTCTTTATGAACATAATTGAGAGATGATTGGATTGCTCCCATTTTTCATATCAACCAACATCATCTGGAGTGCTGGTCTCAATGATAGAAGGTGGTTCATCTTTCCTTATGGCATAGTTAATATCCATCCACCCTAAATGAAGGAGGATCCTCTCTTTCCAAACTTTATAATTATCATCTTTAAGCTTGGGAATATCACATTTCATATCAGATAAATTAACAGGTTGAATTACTATAATACATCAAAAATACATGCTCATGTCACAAAAATTTGAAGCTTATAACTATATGACATGTTTCACCAATGTAAATCATGCTACAAAAATTATGAATCATATGATATATAAAAACTGCCTGTGGCTAGGTTTCTAATTCACATTGATTCACATATAACCTTATCATGAAACTATTAAACTATATTCCATTTTCTTATTCCCTATGGGCAAATTAAGAAAATAGTTTAATATTTTATTCTAACCAATCATATTTAATATAATAAAATTCCTGTGGGATAAATTTCATTATAGCAAATATAATTAGTTACAATTAATGTCCATTTAACTAAATGTGATTCAAAAAAACTTAACGTATATTTTCAATATAATCGAAGATGTTATGGCTACTTTTAAATTAATTAAAATTATACAAATTACTGAGGACATTTAATTTTCACGCATAAAATGTTCATGAATTTATATGTATTAAAAATAACAACTAAAGAATATATGCAAAATAAATTATGCATAAATTCAATAATATATCTAAAATAAATTTTTAAAATTTTATTTAAATATAAATAATAAAATCTTGGATATCATCAAATTCATTTTAGATTCATCAAAAATTAATTTCCAAAATACCCAAATAAAAATTCTGTAAAAAATACCAAAACAGAATTAATTAAAAAATTTTGATTTTTTTGGGTCCAAAATGCCCCTTCAAAACGACATGTCGTTTTCCATTATTGAAAAAAAACAACGCGTTATTTTCAGCAACAAGGGCACGTATTCTTGAGTAAAACAACATGTCGTTTTTCTCTAAGAAAAAATGACATGTCATTTTGTGGTGGAGTCAGCATAATAAAACGACTTATCTTTTTTAAACGGAAAAAACGTGCCCTTCTTTGCCAAAACGACGTGTCAATTTTTACCTTAGAATTTGTTTTTTCATGCGACTTCTTTAACCGAAATTGACCCAAACGGGTCAAATTGCAGACCTAGTCATTTCTATACCTTATGGGCACCAAAATTGACGTTTAAAAAACCTAGAAATGTTAGAAAATTAATTTTCTAATGATTTCTAATGTTGATTTTTATCAAAAATCATCAAAAAATGATTTCAAATACAACAAAGTTTTGGGTATTTTGAAAAACTCCATTAAACTCTGTTCAACCATATTAAGGCAGAGTAAAAACCACGCTCTTGATACCAAATGTTAAAGATTTACAGAATTATGATTTTCAACATTTATACATTAATCCAAATTGCATAAAAAATCATCTAAATGTGGAAAGCTAAAGGAAACGAAATTTAACCTCCAGCCATTGATAATCAGAAGAATAAATGGAGAATTCTTCTGCAAAAATTCTTGAAGAAAATTTTGTGAAACAAAAGACAATCTTCTAAACCTTTTTACAATTTAGATAGATGACGTATTTCTGAATAACCGCAAAGGCTTAGGGACCCTCTTTGGATTTTATGTGATATGTATAGACACCCACCATAAGGGTGTATTGCTACTATCAAGAGGTATCTAGAAACAATGCTTTCTTTCTGAAACTTTATAACAGTTCAGAGTTATCCTTTGGTTGACGCCCTTTAAAAAATACGTGTATATTAGACCACTTAAATTTATTTTTATTTATTTATTATCATTTAAAAACTAAATAAATAATAATAAATAAATTAATATAACAACGCTACCATATGAGTATATGTTTATGTATGTAATTTTTTGCTTGTGTGTATATATATAATTTATATAATATATATAGCACGGATTGCAAGATACTTAATCTATAATCCAATATGTACAAATCAGATTGAGAAAATCTCAATTTAAACCAATCCATATTTTTCATAGCGGATTGGATTTGATTAAATGGGTTGACGGATTATATGAACACCACTATTATGAAGGCTCAAATGACTTCCCATGAAATGGGGATTGCCACCACAAAGTGAGGAGGGTTTTCCTTTCCTTAGTTTCACAGAATCTCCGTTGTAATTGTTTTATTTTTTACTAGAGCAAAATCATAAGACCCGACAAAGAACATAGCCTTCACGTCAAAGCTGAAACTATGTATGTAAATATGTGTGTGTCTCCCTCTCTCACTTATATTATTGCAATTTACATTCTTGTTTTAATGTTGAATCGACTGGCCGTCCAAGGCGCGGCCATTAGACCTTACAAATCTAATTATAAAATTCACTCTAATTTTTCTGTTTATTAAAAAAGAAAGAACTACTTGGCGTTATTCCCATTTTAATACACCTTTTTTTTAATGAAACATTTTAATACAACTTGATCAACTGATATATTCTACCTTAGTCCTTTTCAACCGTGACACGTGCTGACATGCTCTTACTTTCTCAATTAATGTTCGCATTCAGGGCAATAGGAGGAATTGATGGAAATTACTTGACGAAGAATTATTTAATAAACTACTGTGCCATTTTATTTATGTGGTATATTTTAGCCTATGAAAATTTAACATTTATGTAATTAATCTATGACAGATTTGATAATTAAGTTTCTTTATTTTAATATATATTGCATTAATTGTAAAGTCAAATTCACTATAATTATTTTACTTAAATCCCCTATATTAATTATTTAACTTTAAGCAATTACTTTTAAATTTAAAACATTATTTTGTAAAAATTATTTTACTCTATTGCCTGGTATATTTGGTTATAAGCATGCGAGGACCAGCAATTTGGCCACGTGGTTCTTGGGTTACAGTACAGAAATTTATTAAGGGATATAATTGTAAATAAAAATCTTCGTACAAATTCGAAACAAAGTACATAAGTAGGAAACAAAAAGTACAGCGAAAAAAAGAAAATTACCAGAGTATGAACAAAACTTATGCTTACAGAGGAAAAACTAAGACAAGTGGAGGCCTGCTTGTAAAAAGGAAGGGAAAAAAAAAAAGAAAAGACGAAGTTGGGATCTTGGGTTACACGCACGCTAAAGTTTGCTATTTGGCCATAATTATGTTCAACGATCTTGGAATGCTAAGAATAAAATCTTTTAAGGTTAAATAATAAATATAGCAGAGTTTTAGATAGAACAATTATGTTGCATTTGATTTTACAATTAATACAATACATTAGGAAAGAAATCTAATCATACAAAATTGAGATAGATTAGTTGTCCAAATGAAATTTTTGTTGATTGGGTGTACCACATAAGTTGTAAATCCAAACGGAAAAAGAAAAAAAAGAAAAAAGGTCATTTATGTTTTGAAATTATTAATTTTAAAATTATTAGATCTTATTAAAAAAAAAATTGTGGTGAATTTAGCTGCTAAAATATAGGTACATATTGATGGATACCTTTTCACATCTTTTTTTAAAAAAATTATCAAAAGAAAAAAGAAAAGAGAAGTTATAGATAATGATTCCCAGTGCCCCACGTTCCATCCTATCGTGAACTATTATTAGCTTTTAACGTCATCAGAAGAAGTACCAGTGACGAAAATGTTTTTGGCCAATTTTTGATATAATAACGTAAAGGTTGTTCGGTATTATTTTTAAATTAGGTGAAAATATTTTTATTTTGAAAAATAAAAATTTTTTAAGAATTATTTTAAGAGTGTTTTTAAAATTTTTGCCTCAAAAAATATATAAAAATATTTTTAAAAATTTTGAGAACGAAACCAAACAGGACCATAGTATTTTAGACCAACAGACAACGAGAAGCATCGGTAATGGAAATGTTTCTGGCCAATTTTTGATATGGTAATATACCAACAAACAACGAAAAGCTCTTACTTGTTTCAATAAAAAGCAAAAATTATTATAGTATATAACTCTTATAGCATGTTTGGTACATCGTATTGTATTGTATACAAAAAATACAATATAATACAATACAACACGGTATGCCAAACAAGGCCTTACATATTATAATATTTTTTACTAAAATTGATCTTGACCATTAGTTCTGACTATACTTACCAAACGCCCCGAACACCCTAATAATAGTAATAATAATAATAATAAACATGGTTCTCACACGTTATTATTATTATTTTTAGAAAAAGACTATCATCAAGGAGACCTTCTATCCATTTGATGCTAAAAAACAAACAAGTTCACCATAAGTTTAATGGGGCTATACATGTCAAATTATCAAAAAGCCAGCATTTGATAGTGTTTTCAAATGATTTTATTTTGAAAAATAAGAATTTTTGAAGAATTATACTAAGGATGTATTTAAAATTTTTACCTAAAAAGTTGTGAAAAACATTTTCAAAAACATTTAAAAACAATACCAAAAGAGGCCTAATAAATCCAAATAAAATAGCTAAAAAATGAAATGGGAAGATCCTTTGTTCCTAAAAGTCATATCTGGCAACCTTAAAACGCCACGTTTAGCAGCAACCAACTCACATTTCATGACAGAGATGGAGCTCCCAACCACCGCACCTCCTTTGGAATGGAATTCCCAACCCAAAGGCGAAGTCCCCAACCTTGTGCCTCCTCTGGTCTAGTCGTTTCCTCTCGACTGATTTGAATGCCACTTCTGCCTTAGTGTCATCTTCAAGACACGCTATCGTTAGATCTAGAGTGCACAACGTTGGAGAAGCCCAACCTAGTGGCGGCAATCGTGACCTAGCGATGGCGATTTCATCGCGATGGAGATCTTGCAATTTGTCTCATCTGTCATGATCTCCGCCTCCATCCAGCAATTGGTTTTTCACCACCCCTTTGCCTCAATGGGTAGCCGTTGATCAACCATGCACCAATCATCGACATCGCTACCCCTCCCTTCATTGGCAGATTGTTTTGAAATTTTTTTCTCGTGCTTACACCATCGTCCTTGCCTCTTTAGCAATTCCTTAATTTTTTTGGTGTGTTTTTTAATCTTAATTATTTAATTGTTACATAAAAGATTAAGTATAACTGTGTTTATTTTTATTCTTTTGAGACTCACATTGGGACCATTTAATTTCAATCAAGTAGTTAAAATTTAAAAATGAAAAAAAGATCTCATTGATGATAACCTTTAGAGGTTCTCATCATAGCATTCCCCCAATAATAATAATAAAAATATAAGGATTAATCTCACTACACCCCTAAACTTTTATAATATAAATATAAAACAATTAAGAAAAAAGTCCCTATTCTATGCATATTCTCATCAATGTTACATGTCTTTAAACCAGTAGATCATATCAACATTGCTTTTTTTTTTTTGGAAGATTTAATGATTGTAAAACAGATATTTACTAGTAGGCTAATTTTTCAATATCTACTAGAGAAATTTCCTAAAGAAAATGTTTAAACTCTAGAAGTGACTTTTATACTAATTTGGCCAAAATTTCCGGTCCATGCATAATAATATTTAAGTTATCTTTTGAAAAAATTTTTAAGAGGATTGTGTTCTTTTGATCTCTGCTTTTTTTTTCTTGACAAATTATTTCTTGAACTTTGATTTTTTTGGACAGCATTTAGTAATTCACACTAAAATTGGTGTATAAATTTTTAAATTTCATAAAAATAATCTTATCCCAATCACTTGCTAAAGCTTTTGCAGAAATGATTACATTAAATGCAAAGTATTCACTTGATTATTGTTAAAAACCGTTAAAAATATTATTTTTCATTTAATGCAACTATTACATTAAAAACTCTGGTTATTATGTGATTGAGACGTGATTATTTCTGTAAAATTTTAGAACTCATGCATTAATTTTTAGTGCCATCGACTAAAATTGTCAACGAATAAAAGTTCAGGAAATAATTTTCTTAAACTATAGTTCGGAGACTAGAGTTGACACAATGGTCATAGTTCTTTTACTAACAATGCTAAGTGCATATTATTTATCTGAGCATTACTAACGGAGGCCAATAATAAGGCTAGCAATTAGACTATATGTGTATCGAGTGCTCTCAAATTTTGTAGTATTTTCATTTTGTTTGATCAAATTTAGTGCTTTCAAATTTAGTGTGAAAAAAATTCCGATCAATTTTGTTTCTTTAGGAAAATATTATTTTTGTAGAATAGAAAAAAAAAAAAAAAAAAGAGAATGATCAGACTCACTCAAAATTGTTATTGATAAGACCTATTTTATTTAGACTTTGGATTGAAATCCAATGGTTCAAATTAAGTCTCAAAAAAAAAAAGAAAAAGAAAAGAAAACACACCTCAGCCAATCACTTTTTTCATTTTTAAAATAACAAATGATAAAAAAAGAAAAAACTCAAAAAAAAGGGAAAAAAAATTGTCCTCCATTGAGGGTGGGGGTCTTCATTGTCGCAAGTAAGCTTTCAGACAAAAGGGGTGGCGGGTGGGGAAGACTCGTGACATCAACCACCATGATTCGCAACTCCGTCGATGTCAGCAGCGAGAAAGGGGAGGTGGAGAGGGTGTGGGATCGACGGCAATCCAATGGTGGTGGCCGAATTGCGATAAAGCCATTGATGAAGGCATCACGACAAAAGCATGATCTCAGTGTGCCCTCTACATCAACTGATGAGATCTACTCCTCTGTCGACGTCGCATCTCCCCAAAGTGTTGCGATGGGGGTGTCATGATGGGAAAGCCACCGGTGTGGGTCACAAGTGGGTCGCGAACCCAGTCGCGACCACTCTGGGTCATTAACCAAGTTAGGACCATGATGGGTCACGACCACCATCGCGACTCTGTGCCGTCATCATCATGAGTGGCAGAGACTTTAGGCAACTCTCTGGAGGTGGAGAAAGTTTGCTTCTTCTTTTTTTAAATTTTTTATTTTTATGTTTTAAGAAGCTGTGTGTTTAGCTCATTTTAAACTTCATGAGCTTGTTGAATTTTTAACCATAAGATGTTGATCAAACGAATAGAAAATAGGTCTTATTGATAAGAACAATTATAAAAGTCTTACTATATTTTTTCCCAAAAAAAACATTCTTGACATATTTGACAAAATTTTTAAGTAAAATTTTGATTATGTTTTCCGTTCAAAAAACCCAAAAACATAGAATGAAAGAAACTAATTGTAATAGAAGTCAAAATTAATTGCAAACAAAAATATTATTCCAATAAGAAAGTTGGGATTGGAGGTTTAAAAAATTAATGAAAGAGAGCTATAAAGTTGAAATGAAGAGGGGGAAAAAAAACTTAGAAGGGAAAAGGTAGGTGAACATTGGAGGTAAAAAAAAATTAAGGTAGACAAATGAATCCAAAAAAAGAAGAAAAAAAAGTAAAACACCAAAAAAGAAAGAAAGAGAAAAAAGTAAAGCATAAAAAATAATAATAAAAGATAAAAAGATAAAATATCATTTGTAAGAGATAATGATAGATAAATAAAGTTAATAAAAAATAATAAAAAAGTTAAAGCACAAAAAAAGTGGAGTTAAAAAAATTAAACGGTTTTAAGGTCTAGAGACTATGGTAAATAGATGTTGCTAAAAAAAGGTAAAGTTGAAGGGAAAAAGGGTAAAAAGAAATTAGCAAAAAAAAAAAAAAAGAAAGCAAAGAAGAAGAAGAAGAAGAAGAAACTAAGACGGTGCATAAAAGGCGACTACAATGAATAGGAGTGTGTATGCACTCTTTTACATGTTTAAGATTAACATTAGAGACTAAGGGTATGTTCGTTTCTTGCATCTTTTGCATTCAATAGACTCAAATTTAGATTTGAGTATCAAGAATTCTTCGAATACTTGTTTATTTTCTCTAAAATCCAAATCATTTGAATATCAAGAATCCAAGTTTTTAGAGTTCTCATCCCTTTTAAACTTTTGATACTCGGATATCTTTGCTACAGTAAAAACTAAAATTCTCTCTCTTATATTTAAGGAAAAAAATCATAACTTCTTCATTTGATATCTAATTGAGATGATTCTTTTTTCACTGTGTTCTTAATGAAGAGAGAAATAAATCAAGATCTATATTGCATATTTTTTAAGATCATTAACATTAAAGATTTTATTAGATTTATTAATAAATCAAAAACTATCTTCACTACCTCTCCAAATATAAATTTTAATTTTATTCCATACTCAGATTAAAACTTAAATACACATCAAAATGGCAATTCGAGCAATAATTCAAATCACTAACTAAAATCTTAATTCAAATCATACTAACTCAAATTAAGTCACTAATTCGAATCCATTTACCAAACGGACCCTAAGACTAGGACCTAGAACTTAAGGGTTCGAGGAGGTTTTTTTTTTTAATCCTAAAAGAAAAATTATGAGGACGAAGTTAATACGCGTTTGGGAATACCAAACAGTTTGGATAAAAAATTCAATCAAAGTGAAACCAGTGTTTAACAACATTAAAAAAAGGTTAGTTTCAAACAATTCAATTAAAAACCATCAATTCAAATATTTGTTATAGTAAAAACCATTCCATTTTGCTTTTCTCTCTCTTTTAATTCAAGCTTAAAGATATCACAACTTTTTTTTTTTTTAATTTCAACTCTGATTAAGACGATTCCTCTACCCATACATTCAAAAGATAGAAAGGAACAAATCCTCATCTATATTGTTCGTGAAAATTTTGCCATATAAGTTGAGTTTTATTGGGTTAGTTAGAAAAATAATATAAATTCAAGCTGATGCTTTTAACATCTACTAAAAAAGCTAATTCAACTCATTCTAATTTAACCTTATATATTTTTTTTAAAAAAAAACTAATTTAAATTCCAGTTTGAATTGAAAATCTCAACTCAAGCCATTCAATTTGTCCCGAACCAATTTCAGTTTTATGTTTCCCAGACCAAACTCCAAAAGCCTTCTTAATTGTTCAGGGACCAAATAAACTAGTAACCCAAAAAAGCAAATAATTCTGTGAATAAATTTTATCAATTTCCTATAGCTATGTACCTTGAGTCAGTATAACCCTTGATCTTTGAAACGTACCTATTAAGCCTCTTGGGCTATAAGATTTCTCTAGATTTACTCCTAAACTTTGAACAATAATAGTGTTTTCAAAATAGTTTGGTTTTAAAAAATATAGAATTTTTAAAAAATAATGTTGTGAGTGCTTTTGAAATTTTTGTTTCAAAAAGCATGAAATACATTTCCAAAAATACTTCAAAAACATTTTCCAAACAAGCTTGTTTCCAAATAGAGATACTATGACATCATATAATTTAAAGTTAGATATAATACTTAGGGGATAGTGTAAATGTATTTTGCTCTAAATAAATTAGTTGAGTGCCAGACTCATTTATTTTTTGTCATTGGAATAGCTACCATAATCAAGAAAAGGAGGAGAAAAACTAGAGAATGAATCCCTTATTCAATTGGGTTCGTCAGGTGTTTAAAGAAATTGATAATTTTATCATTTTAATGTAGGTAATTAGTGTTATTGTGTTAAAAAAAAACACATTTCAAAGTTCAGGAGGTTAATATTAAGAAGTATCATAAATGAGAGCACAACAAAAGACAAAGGTGTTTGGCACTTTGTTAGAACCAGTTGGTTCTAACCAATAAATAGTGTATTGCTCCAGTAGCTACAAAGACAAAAGGTTGCTATAATGTAAAGCTTTCCCATATTCTAATGTTTTAAATTAATTGGTTCTAACTAATGAATTTCAAAATTCAAGAAGTGTGTTGACATAAGTGACATATTTCACATCGTTCTAATTATATAGTTCTAACAGCAATAATATAAAGCTTTTTATATACCACAATACAAAGCAAAAATATAATATAATATAAAACCATGCTGTAATAAGGGTGTGTTTGGTTTGACGTCTCTTTGGACTGAATGGATTCAAGTCCATACTTAAGTACCAAGAGTCATCCAAGTAACACATTTGGTGCCCTCAAGATTCAAATCTTAGACATCTGAATCCAAATTCCCGAGCTCACCTTGGGGTTGTATTCTTGAGACTTTAATAGTGTGTGTACAGTGATGATTCTCTGCTCACTCCTGCTAAAAGCAACCTTAGGCACCAATCTCTACAGTGAGGATTCTCTGCTAAAATATTACCGATGAGGGTTATTGCGCATACCTGCCCCCAAATTGCTTCTCTCTACTGGAGAACCTTTGCTAGAAAACCTAACCCCCAACCATCTCTGTTGTAGAGCCTCTCCTTTTTCTCCTTATCTCTCTCTCTGTCTTTCAAAACAACAAAGTGTTCCCTCCTATCTCTAATCTCTTTCGTCGATGTACAACGAACCACTGTAAAGCATATACGACCCATCGTGTGTTCTTGACTCGTTATCGATGTTGGCGTCGGTATACCCTCGAGTCTATGCTTAACCGCAACCCAATGGTTTAGTCTTAGACCCGCCTGAAATCGACTTACAATGCCGACCATATAACAAATATCCAATCATGTGCAAAGCATAACATACATGAGACTACCCGCTGCCAAAGCGTAAGGCACCTTCTTCATGTATTCTCTTTCTCATCAGGCTTTGGAGAGTCTTTCCTTAGAAAGAGTAATTCCAGACCTAGATGGTTGCCCACCTTTCTTGGAATCCTACATTGCATACCTCTTGAGAATTTTATCTATGTAGCTAGCTTGTGCCAAAGCTATCATTTTGTTCTTCCTTTCCCGAAAGATCTGGATACTAAGAACAAAATTAGCTTCACCCAAGTCCTTCATGTCAAACTACTTGGTCAACCATAATTTGACAGATGGCAATGCCCCAATATCATTGCCAATTAACAGAATGTCATCTACAAAGAGTAGTAGAAAAACCACCTTCCTATCCTTAATTTGTTTGTAAACACATGGCTCATCCACATTTTGTGAGAACCCATAAGTCTTGATCACTTGATCAAATCTTATGCTCCAAGAACGGGAAGCCTGCTTAAGTCCATAAATTGACTTTAGCAACTTACAAACCTTACCCTCTTGACCCTTGACCTTGAACCCGTCTAGTTGTTCCATATAAATGGACTCATTAAGATAGCCATTTAGAAAAGCCGTCTTGATATCCATCTGCCAAATCTCATAATTGAGAGCGACAGCTATGGATAAGAGAATCTAAATGGACTTAAGCATGGCTACAAGCGAAAATGTTTCCCCATAATCGATTCATTCCTTTTGCATGTAACCCTTAGCTACTAGTCTAGCCTTAAAGCATTTGACTTTTCCATCCATTCCTCTTTTTCTCTTGTAGATCCACTTACACCCTATGGGTTTTACCCCTTCGGGAAGATCTACAAGCTCCCAAACCTAATTAGTCTCCATAAACTTCATCTCTTTGTTTATGGCCTCTGTCCAGCGTTTCAAATCAACATCCTCCATAGCCTTTACATAAGTATAAGGATCCCTGTCATGTTCATTTGGTTCAGCCAAAAAGGCCTCACCATTAAACATGTACCTCTCGGGTTGACGTCTGATCCTCTCACTACGTCGAAGCCCCTTAGGTTGTTGTTCAGGTTCATTTGGTCTTTATACACTGATCAGAATGGTTTCATTCGAAACCTCCGGAGTGATTAGATCACTCCTTAACTCCTCAAGCACCATTTTGCTTCGAGGCTTAAAGTCGTCTATGTAACTCTCCTCAAGGAAAGTTGCATTAGTTAAAACCACAACTTTATTTCCTTTGGGTTATAGAAATAACCCCCTTTAGTCCCTTTTGGATATCCTACAAACACGCAAACTTTTGAACGTGCTTCCAACTTATTCGCATCCTTAAATAGGACACGAGCCAGACATCCCCATATGCGAATATGTTTTAAGGATGTCTTTCTACCCATCCACAACTCGTGAGGAGTTTTAAGGACCAATTTTGAAGGCACATTGTTCAAAAGATAACATGCGGTTTGTAGTGCATATCCCTAAAAGGATAAAGGCAATGATGAGTAACTCATCATGGACCTAACCATATCTAATAAAGTCCTATTCCTTCTCTCCGCTACGCCATTCTGCTGCGGAGTGCCCGGTGCAGTCTAATGGGATAAAATCCCATTTTCTAATAAGTGTCCCAAAAACTCATCAGAAAGGTATTCTCCACCTCGATCGGATCAAAGTGCCTTTATAGGTCTACCCAATTGTTTTTTCACTTTAGCCCGAAACTCCCTGAACTTGTCAAAATTTTTGCTTTTGTGGTGCATCAAGTACACATACCCATACCTTGAATAATCGTCAATAAAAGTGATGAAGTACTCATACCCTCCTCGTGCCCGAATGTTCATTGGTCCGTAAACATTACTATGCACAAGTTCTAGAACCCCTTTAGCCCTATTGTCCTTAAACTCAAATGGTCTTTTGGCCATTTTACCCTCTAAACAAGATTCACATTGAGGTATAGATTCCACCTTTAAGTGACTTCAAGGTCTATCCCTTACTAACTTTTGAATCTTATTCAGGTTAATATGACTAAGGCATAAATGCTAAAGATAAGTCTTATTAGAGTGAGAAGTTTTAAGTCTTTTAGAGTTATTATCATTTATCTCAGCATTAAGCAGTAAGTCCATCTTAGGTTTGATAAAATATAGATTATTTTGCATCCATCTAAAACTAATAAAAGATTTATTTTTATGAATCACCACTTTATTATTAAAAGAAATCAAATAGAAGTCTTTAAATGAACAAGCTATAGAAATTAAATTCCTTTTAAATTTAGGAACATAAAAACAATTTTGTAAAATCAAATTCCTATAATTATCAAAATGAAGATGGACATCTCCCACTGCTTCCGCTGAGACCAATGATCCATCGCCCATTCGAAGCATGAAGTCTTCATGAAGCAGACTTTTCGTTTCTTTAAACCCTTGTAGAGAAACACAAACATGATTAGTTGCACTAGAATCTATGACCCAAATGTCACAAGATTCCTCAATCAAACAAGTTTCTAAATACAGAAGATTACACCTACCTCCTTTGGAAAGGAAGTCCTTGCAATGCTTCTTGATATGCCTGACCTTCCCACAAAGGAAGCACTTAAGCTTCTTTAAGTTCTTCTTCTTCTTGCTCTTGTTGTTAGCAGGAATAGAAGACTTTCCGTTCTTGGCCCGTCATTTCTTTCCATTCCTAGAGTTAGGATTGGAATCAAAAGCAACCGCCAAATTGGCCTCACCACCCGTAGGAGACTCCCTGATCAGCAGTTCAAACTCCTGTAACTGTTTCATTAATTCTATTAAGGTCAAATCCCATCTATTGCTCAAATTAAATGTAGCACTAAATCAAATAAATTCCTTTGACAGAGTCTTAAAGACCATAGTCATCTGAGTTTCAGCATTGATGTTGGCTCCATTGGTTTGTGCCTTTGCGAGGTAACCCATGACCAACATCATGTACTCCTTTACAGATGTCCTTAGCCTCTGCTTACAGTTTAAGCATTTCTAAAGCACCCCTTGCCACTTGTTATGACTTGGCCTCCAAACATGTCTTCTAGATTATCCAAAATCTGTTTAGCAGTCTCATAATCCTCATGTTGAGCCTGTAGCATGTTGTTCATGCTGGCCACAACATAGCAGCGGGCCTCATCATTTGCATCTTTCCAGCGATCGCATATTTGGAATTGCTCATTAGTGGAATCTTCTGTAGGCTCGGGAGGACAAGGGGTTGTCAGCATAAATTTCAGTTTCTTAAAGGAGAGGACGATATCCAAGTTCCGTTTCCAATCATTATAATTTTCTTCGGTTAATAGGTTTTTGTCAAATATCAAAGATAAAGCGTTTTTAGACATTTTTAATCTACAATAAAGAATCATATACCAAACATAAGCAAACACATCATAATAATTTAGTAAGATAACACAATCATGTAAAAACATACAAATGTGTTTATGTGTCAAAACCTTAAAAATATCACAACCTTACTACGATAATTCCTAACTCAGAATTCAACAACTAGATTAATATGTGCTATCCAGGACCCGTATGATTCAACATATATTAATAATCGTTTCTTTGGCCATTAATTTTATTAACAGAGCTTCTAAGGGAGGTTAATAATAAAATTAACATGAGTGTATAACCATCGTTTCAATATTTTATCCATCATTTATAATCACCACCTAGGGGTGTGCAACCATAAATCATGCTAAAATACCTTATCCTCTCAGAGATCCAATTTGGTACATGATAAAAATTCCTTCCTAGGGGTTGGAACCACCATGTTCTTCCTATGGACCAACGATGGAGGCCTTAGGTCCTCTCTTCAAAGACCTTCTCCCACTCAATCTTTTGAAATCAAGGTTTTATTTTAAAAGATATGCATGGACAATTTTAATTGAGCGGCACTCTTTATTCTATATGGCATGTTATCAACATACATGGCAAATCATATTATAATGCAGACAAGCAAAGCAATTAAGCAAAGCTATAAGCAAAATAATAATAAATAACCATAATATTATAGTTCCACCCTAGAGAATAGATGTAACGCTTGTTGTTTTTTTCTATGGACACTTATGTTAATTTAACGTTAGAATGCGATATTTTAGTACTATTATTATTTATGTTAAGTAAATTAACTTTTTATTTAGTAGTGTTGCAGGTGACGGCCTCGTGGGATTGATGTGCTCAAAATATTCATGTCAAAAGTGATGATAAGCTTAAAGTATTTATTTATTTTTTTATGGGTTTCAACTTACTCAAAATTCATAATCTTTATAATACTCTAGGGTTATGTATGCCTATAGTTATATTCTTGATGATAACATGAATTTTATTGCATATTTTCTTATTTTTATAACATTTATAATGCTATAATAATTACATATGTAGTATTTTTATTATACTGGCATTAAGTAATTGGATAATATAAAATGTCCAAGAGAATAATGTGAAAATTTAATATTTTTGGGATTATGGAAGTAAATATTATTGTTGCATATAAGTAATTATATATTATAATTATTTAATATTATATTATATTATAAGTTTATATTATATTATATATATATATATATATATATTAATATAAGCTTATAAAAGTAAGAAACGGCAATTGCCGTGAGAAAAGAAAAAAAAAGAAACGAAAAGGGAACAAAAAAA
>CAMOHE010053434.1:45012-59937 GCA_946598075.1 Artocarpus hirsutus
TGAATTAGATTAAGATTAGGGGTTTCTACACTTTTCTTATCCCTTCTCTCTCATAAACCTGTAAATATACCTCTAAGCCACTAAAATCTTTATTCTCTAAATTTCTAGCGAAAGAAAATTCTCTCTCTAAAAATTTTCTTAGACACTCTCTCTTTCTTCTTCATGTTTTCTTCTATTCTTTCCCTTATTTTTCTGCAAACAATTGAATGAAATATTGGGTTTTCACTTAGATAATTCAAGAGAATTAAGAAGAATCGTTTTAGAGGTAAGAAACTCATTCTAGACTATTGTTGAAATTTTATTTCTTTTGTAATCTGACCCCCATAACTTTGTTTATGAATTTTTGTTTGCTCTAAAATTTTAATATGATGTTTATGAATGTGTTATGTAATATTCCTCAAAGTTTCACTTTATTTGGAATTTTCTACATTAAGATATTAAATTTTCATTCTCTGCCACTCATGACCAAACTGTTGCTGATTGGTATTTTGTACAAAAGTGTAGTCCATGTTTAAGGGGCAAACGACCTTTGATTTGAACAAAATTTTACAGAGATATTCATGCATATGTTAAGTTATGATCTGAAAAATTTTGTGGTTATTTGATGAATATTTTCTGAGTTCTTGAATTTTATTTAAGATAGGTTTTTTTATGGTTGTCTATTCAGTGAATTCGATACTTCTTATTTATGTGACCTATTTGTATGGCTAAACAAATTTATTTGCTAATGAGACTTTTTGTGGTACTGTATATATATGTTATTAGGTTGTCTTAAAAATTTTAGGGTTAAAGTAATTTTATTTTAATTATTGAATTTTTGATGCCTTAAGTCTACTTTTCATACAAACACCTGATAGCCATCATGTTTCAGTAATTTTCAATTCTGTATTGCTCTGTTTATGTTTTTCTTATATTTTTCCCAAATATTAGACATCTTGATCTTTCATTTGGCTTTTGAATCACTTGAATCGGAGTTTTTATTAAATAGTTATGATTTTTCAAAGTTAACCTTAAAAGTTGTATAATTTTAAACAGACCCAAAATTTAGATTGAATTTTGAGGACTTTTTCTTCGTGCAAATTATTGTCAAAATATGCGCGTAATATATCATATTCTCTGTTCTTGAGTCTAATTTCTAATGTGACTAGTTTTGACTGATTTGGAATTAAGATGAAATTATTATGAATTTTTAAGTGAATAAAGGTCATTTTGCCTACTTTTGGAAATTATGCCCTAGGTTCATAAATTGTGATTTTGTGCTTCTTGATATTATTACATGATAAGGTGATGTTTAGTGATAGTATGAGATGTTTATATATTGCTAATAGTATTGCTAGTGACTTATGGTCAATATGAATGTTTGACATGAACACTCCAAAAGGTAAGCACACCAAGAACAGCAGCAACGTCACCAAAGTTAAGGTTTAGTAAGCAAGCAAGACAAGTAAGTACATTCTTACCTGCAACATGATAAAAGTTTATGAAAAAGTTTTGATAACATGTTTTATGAAAATTTTTAAGTTTGTTTTTACATGTTGTTTTCTTATGAAAACTCTTGTTGCAACAAGAAACTTTAACGAATGTTTCAATGATGAGGTATGTTAAAAGTATATCTATATATATTTATCACTTAATTAAGTGTTGCACACCCTATATTTATGTTTATGTTTATGATGTCCCAAAGGTTGGACTTATTATGTTTGGTTTGGGATTAGCTACCCCTCTCTTCTCATGACGGCGTGTCTACGATGATGATGTTTATGGTGCAACACTTGGGCCCCTAAAGATAAAATAAATGAAGTTTTTAATATGGATAATGATGATGAAAGATATGTTCTATATAAAACTATGCCAAGTGTACTATTATGTTAATGATGATTATGATTATGATGTTTCATAAAGATGTTCATAAAATGTTTTATGTTGTGAGATAAGAAAGTGTACTTACTAAGCTTTTGCTTACTTAGTTTATAATCATGTTGTAGATAAAGATAAGAGGACCATGGAATAGGTGGAGGGCAAGGACGGGAGTGTAAACTATGAACGATGAATCTAAAACGAAAAAAAGGCCAAAAAAGAATAATTTTTTTTTTAAATACTTCTTTGAATGCTTAAATTTTTGCATTATTAAGTAAAAAGACTTGTTTTACATTTATTTTGATTTTTTAAAAGTTCAGTCTATCGAACTGTTTAAACAAATTTTAAAGTTTGTTTTGAAATTTTGTTTGAATTATGGTTTTGTTAATTTGGCATTGATAAACCATGAAAAAAAAGGGATTTGAAATGTTTGGAATATTTTAAAAAAAAAATTTGTATGCATGGATCCTAGGATATGTTTATTAAATTGTGTTTAAATTTAAATAGTTTATCTTATAAATAATGATAACAAGGATGAAAATAATGATTATTGTGACGTCCATAAGGGGGCATTACAATAGAAAATAAAGATCACAAGAGAATAATCGAAACATATTATCGATTCTTCATCTTTGAATCCTCAAGCTGTATCATTCTTCATGTAATGCCCATCTTCAAGTGTTCAATCCCATATAGATCGAATACTTCATATTTCTAGTCATATCTAAATTTAATGTTTCTTAGAATTGTCCCAAAAGTAAAATGAAAACTACATTGAAAAACTGCACCTTTTATGGAAAAATTTCAGCTCTCTGTCGGCAAGTTGATCTGGGTGATCAGCCTGCCGATCATGACCCACCGGCCTGCCGATCTTCATAGATCGGCCTGCCGATTCATGACTAATCGGCCTGCTGAACCACAAGTTTGGCCTACCGCTAGAGCCACCTGATTTCTACCCCCTGATAGCCTGCCGAACCTCATGTCCAGCTTGTTAATCTGCTACCATCAGCCTGCCGAATCTAAAAGTTCCACATGCCGACCGAGCAAAAATCACCCTTTCCAAAAAATACAATTTTTGATGCAATTCATTAATTTTATTTTTAACAATTCAAAAACATAAAATTAAAAACTCAAGAAATACCTAGGAACGCCATCATCCATCTTCTAGATCCGTCTTCTCTGAACAATTATTTAATTATAAAATTCTTACAAATTTAAAATTAAATAATAATTTCTAGACAGAGATGACATTCCACCATCTAATTACATGAAAAACCTAGGTACACATTCTAACCTTTAAGGAACCATAATCGGTATTAATTAATTAATAAATAATAAATAATAATTTAATCAACCATAATTAATTAATAAACATTCACCACACAATCTATGACAACATAAAAATATATAGAAACCTAGAGTGCCAACTTTCTATAAAATTAAATTCAAACATAGGAGAGATCAAGATTATATAGTTTATATATATAGCATGATCACAAACTCGTAAATTTACGTAAAAACCATGGCTCTAATACCAATTGTTGAAAAAATAGCACGCAGCAAAATTTTAAAATTTTTATATCAGAGTATTTTCTGAAACACAAGTTTGACATGCTATATGTATAAATTTATCAAATCTTACTAACCTTTGTGTGCTGAAAAAGCTCCTACAATTAGTGAAGAGAAGTATCATTCCAGAAGGACCTCAACCAATTGGCCTTGTTTGCTATTCTCTATCCACAATCGGAGTAAGTGTGGGCTCACATGTACAGTTCTTCCACCAGGTGACTCTCTTTCCAACCAATTGAGAGAACCCAAAGATAGTGTTTGTGATTTGTGAACAAAAGCTCTCAAGGAGTTTCAGATTTTCACCAGCAGAGTTTCACTCTTAATCTCTTAATTGATCTCAATAACTTATGAGACTCACTTCCTATTTATAGAGGTTGGGTCTAGGGTCAGTCCTTATCAAATAAGGTCTCAAAAATTTGAATCAGAATCAAATTTGGATTAATATCTAATGAAATCCAGGAGAAAACACATGATTTTTTATTCGCACATAGGCAGGCCAATCTGCCTAACTGACAGGCCAAACTTGTCCTATCAGCAGGCCAAACTTGAGGATTGGCATGCTGAACTGCCAAAAAAAATCTCAGCGAATCATTTATTTTCCACTCAAGATTCTATACAATAAGGCCTTAGTTTTAATTTAAATAACCCAATAAAAAGTTATCTAATTAAAACAACTTTATCTAAATAATCTCTAGGAAAATAAATATATTCATAATAATTCTACAAGTTTATCTTGACTTAATTTATTCAAAATTAGATCAACTGATAAACAAACAAGAATTATCAGATCCTAATAATTCAACAAGTTTATCTTGAATTAATTTTGTCACAATATTAATTCAACCGATAAACAGACATGAATTATTTGATTCTTCCGAATTTCAACCAATTTAATAAATCTGACATAAGTCACCAATTATTGGAAAAACGCGCCTTATTGTTACAGGATTTTATGAGCTAGCAAAGGGGACCAAATAGACCTATATAGTTCAAGCTCCCGATAATTATGAAACCCAATATCCCAGATATACATTTCATAATTATCAACTTCAATACTACTCTGCTAAAAGCTTTGAGCTACACTCTCAAACTCTATAGAATTATGAAGCCCATTTAGCTAAGTCTCCATGACATATCATAGTGTATCGTATCCCCATAGGATTATCCATAATCGGCTTAAGGACAAGTTCTGTCTTACCTTCCCTATTATTTTTATCTTACGTTATATTATCTCATCATCGAAAAACTTACCATCTAAAGACGATATACCATTCGGTTACACCTATATGTCCAAATGGTTGAGCGCTCTAGTTTTTCAATTACAGGATATTGCATATAAGAGGATATCACTACTCTTAAAGAGGAGCTATGGACTCCATATCTATGAATAATAGGTCTACGCTATCAAGAGTCATGCCTCCAATGTACTAGCATGCATACCACTATTAAAATGTGGGTGTCACCCTTTGGTACATCAAAAGACAAAAGTCAAGACAACAGGCCCACTATTTATCTCAGGATTAAGATACAATACAAATGATTGTTTAGAGTGAATCGATTTGCCGAGAAAGAATTATTAATCCAAATCAATTCACTTTATGTCCCGATCTAACGCATCGTCACCTATGACAATGTGTCAATGTTTCTATTCACGGAGTCCTCCTTCGATGGTCAAGACAAACCATCTCCTAATAGGGATATAGACAACATAACAATCTTTACATGAATAAAGCGCCTAACTTTATTTCCTCGATTACGGATTTTATGATTTAGATCATCACCTTAAGAATCATGTCTTCTGCATAATCTGTCCATCATATGCTTAATTTTTAAAGGTTTAGATCGCTAGTCTCAGACGATTATTTGCTTATCATACATTTAACAAATATGAACGTAAAGAGGACAAGATTTGATATGTAAATAATAAATAATAAATTCATTATTAATAAAAATGTCTCCAAAAACTTATTACATTGTTACTCCTTAGGGCATACATGTCTAATATATATTTGTAGAAAACCATTAAAGTCATGCTGTTAATATTCTTACAATATTAATATTCGGTGATAATATTAATATTGTCTTCATTTGGACATTCAGTATGGTTTATCTAACAACTATGATATATAAATCCATGGTTTTCTCGATTCTTACAACACATAATAAATTCTTTGTAGGGATTTTATGGTGGATTTTGGTGATCGTGGAAATGGAAACAATAATTCGGAGGACATCGATAATATTTATGACATTGCAGCCGCTTTCGTGGCTCTATATGCCTCTGTATTTATGTAGCCTCATCAACAACGCAACACGTTGGGGATGCCTAGACACAAATGACTTTCTAATTTGCTGCAAGGGCATCATAATAGAATATATAATAAGATTCGAATAGGTGCTGACACGTTTACAATGTTGAGCATAGTGGTCCAAAACAAGGGTTTGTTATACCAATGTTGATGAACAACTAATGATATTTTTAAATATCATATCGCAAAGCCAAACAACAAGGAAATGCAATATTATTGGTAGCATTCAGGAGAGATAATTTTGGCTTTTTCACATAGGGTCTCAATGCAATATGTGAATTGAGGCATGACTTTATTCTACCGCCTAAATGGAATGACCTGCCCACGCTCATTCAAATGCATAGGAACAAGTACCTTACAGGGTTCAAGGTAACATCCTCTAGACCTACTGAAATACTATATTGTCATTTGTAAAACAGTTGACTTAAACCAAATGACTTCATAATTTAATGCACAAGATTGCGTAGGCGCTATTGACGGTACACACATACCATGTATTCCACCAAGCAAAGAATCAAGAAGGTATATTAACAGCAAGGGATTTCACTCACAAAATGTCATAGGCGTCTACGACTTTGACATGAAATTTACTTTCATCTTAACTGGATGGGAGGGATCTACTCATGATGCGCGAGTGTTATTAGACGCTATATCTGATCCAAGGAAACATTTTCTGTGACCATCGTCGGGTAGGCCAAAAACAAAACTTAATATTGTTCTTTTTAAGTCAATATTTGCTTTTGTTGTATTCTCGGAATATATATACTAATACCACTTGTGATTTGCTTAGAGAAATTCTATTTAGTAGATTCTGGCTACCCCTACACAGATTGTTTCCTTGCTCCATATTGAGGAGTTACATATCATTTGCAGGAGTATTGAGAGTGTAGGTAAGGTCCTCGTTTGCCGAAGGAGTTGTTCAACTATACCCACTCCTCTCTTCGTAACTGCATTGAAAGAACTTTTGGTGTGTGGAAAGCGAGATTCCCAATTTTGAAGAGCATGAAGCCCTTTCCATATGACAAACAAAAGTTGATCCCAATTGCTTGCGCTATGATTCATAATTTCGTACGCATGTTTTACAGTAATGATAAGATACTTCAGCAGTACTATAATGACGCACTATTGGTGGCTGAGATAGAAGGTGAAAATGTTGACGAAGAAGACGGGGTGTAAGACGATGATGGGGTTGATATGAACCCATTAATTCAAAATAGGGAGGACAACAGCAACATGAACGCTCGTAGGGATGTGATGACAAATCAAATGCGGGAAGCTTATGCATAATGCCTTTAGTACATCGATAGGCATTAGTATTGCAATACAGTAATTTTTTAATGTATTAATATTGAAACGTTGATATGTTAGCTGGGGCTTTCCCCTCATTTGTTTGTATTAAACGCTGTCACGTATACAATGCCTTTGAAAAAGGAGCACGTTCTTTGTTCGGATTGTAATTTTTTTTTGTAAGTACTTTATGGATTGGAGAAAGAATTGATATTTTGGGAAAAGAAATTAGCATCAAAATGGCCACAAGAATCAATAGGCAAAACACAGATGACTTAATACAGTTATAACACTATTTTTATTATAATATTGTGTTCATGTGCACCAAACATTGATTTCTTATTGCATTCAATGAAATGAAAATAATTTATTTTATACATCATTTTTATGCACTTTTTAAAAAATGTGTTATTTTCTTAATTTTTTTTTTAAATTTTACAAAAGGGCCACCAAAAATTCTAATCCAAATATCAAATGCACTAAACACAAATTCATAACTCAAATCAGAATTTCAAAAATTTAACAAACACATATTTAGATATTCTGAACAAATCTAATTTTAAATTTAGGGTGTTTGGAAGGGTGGTGGGAGTTAATGGTTAGAACTACTTTTACTGTAGTAAGTGAGTACTTTTTTTTTGTTACTGTATTATATAAAAGCTTTACACTATTTATAACTAAATTTATAGTAAAAATCGTAGTTTCTATCACTCAACTAAACATAAAATCTAACAACCAAACACTAAGTTAAATTACAACTCACATTACATTACTTAAATTATAATTCAAATCATAACACTTTAACAGCTGCATTCTCAAGCAGATTCCTAAACAACAAGTCAAGGTCAATACACGTACGAGCGTACCATGTTTAAGAACTTCCTCAGTAAGTAATTAGCTTTTTCCACTTTTCTTTTTCTCAAAGGAACCTGTCTTGCCTTGGATTGAAAACACCATCCGGGCAAAAGCGATCGGAAAAAGAAAGCATCCTGAAGAATATATCTCTTTCTTTGAATGCATTTTAGTGCGTCGAACGGGAAATAATGTCGTTTGACACTTTCCTCTCAGTTTTTTTTTTTTTTAATCTCTTTACCAATCTTTGTAGCTAAAAAAACAGTTTTTCCTTTTTAATCTCTTTACCAATCTTTGTGGCTAAGAAACCATTTTTATTCAATTTTTTTCAACGCAGATGAGAGGACTTAAGTGTTAGAGATACTTGTGACAGGGAAAGAAAAATGATGGAACGGGAAACGTCAGGCGAGAGAAAGAAAACTTCAACTGACCCTTTCACTGATGTTGTGTTTTCTTGGTCAGTCGACGACATTTCAAATGAAAGTCTTTATAGAGAAAAGGTTTATACTTATAACTTGCTTCCTCTATGTTCATATTTCTCTTGGCATTAACTTCTTCAACTTAGATATGAGTCAACATTTTGTATTCTTGGATTTTTCGATGTGGGTTTTTGGTGTAGATTTTCCTCTGTTTTTATGGTTCTCTTTGTGCAGTTTCTTGGTATCATGTTGGATGATTGCCCAGCTTTTTGGATACTTTGTAACTTGGACCCACCTAATATAGAACTAAGTTTTATATATGTCTCTTGGTACTGTATATAGAAATAATATGAAGCAAATTTCCAATGAAACCCTCTTTTGAAGACCTTTTTTTTAACGTAAACAAACAAGTCATAGTTTATAGATTCTTCTCATAAAACTTTGGACGTGTAAATTTATTGGTAACACATGAAAAAGTTAATTTCTGATTCTTGAAAAGAAGAGAGTTGAGGAGTTTTGAATCTTGTTATAGCAACCCAACACTAGTTTTTTTTCCTCTTGTTTTGTTTTGTTTGTTTTTTTTTTTCTTTTCTTTTGTTGCCGAGGACAAAACAGAAAATATGAAGAAGTGAAAGGGCGTGCTTTTCCCCTTCAAAAAAAAGGGAATGTTTTTCATTCGTGGACGGGAATATGAAAGATCCAAGCCTCCTGTCCTCTGATTTATCTTCTTGGAACATAATTATTATCTGTTTCAAGCTTGTTGAGGAAAAAATTAAAATATGCCTCTAATAAACTATGTTTGATTCCGTACCTTGTATTATATAACTGATTATAACCATTACGAACCAATGTTGAAGGCTTCATAAGTAGTATTCTGGATGGTCTCTTGAATATATGCTTCACTGGGCAAATTATACATTCTTTGGTGCATACTAACTTCCTGCTAGTTGTTACTATTGATGAACCAGCACAAGAGCTTTTGTTATGATTATGCAAAACTTCATTTTGGTTTTTTTTTTTTCACTATTCTTAAAATTGCTAATTAATTTGTTTAGGTGATGGTTTTTCCAGCGATGACATAATTTCAAAATACGGACTTGATGTCACTGAAGTCATTTTTGCTGGTTAGATTTAAAGAAGTTATTTAGTAAAGACTTTAGTTTTTTTTATTAGATGGAAGTGTACTAGGTACATTGGAAAAGACCCTGTTCAGAATTACTTTGCAATGTGCGTTTTCTTTGTCCTCAAAGCTCATCTACAATGTTTACTGACAAACTTTCGTGTGAGTGGCCTGCAAAAACTAACAATTTCTTATAATAGGTGAGATTATTCATGATTTGGGTATTAATTTCTTTAGGTAGAAAAGAATCTTAAATCATTTCAATCAGTTTAATTTTTTTTCAATTCAAAATTCCTTATTTTGATGTTCTTTTTCTAGTTTTCAAAGCTCAGTTAACATGTTTTATCCCACATCATCATGCAAATGGCTTGCATTCACTAAATATTAGGGGTATAGACGGTTAAACCCAAGCAATTTTAGATTTACTATTTTTTTTAAAGAGTCCGAAGCTAAATCACCTTACTTGTCTAGGTGGAAAAGATTCCTGAAACATTTCAATCAGTTCAGCATTATTTGGGGTCTTTTGTCTACCCTTTATTTGAAGATACTCGAGCACAGTTATACTCAAGTATGGAGATTCTATATAGTGCACCTTTTGCTGAGGTAGTAGCTTTTGATGAGTCTAAGCCATATGGGGAAAAAGTTTATCAAGTTTCAGTTGATTACTGGAGGAACAGATCCAACAATCATAGCAAAGAGCCTTACAAAACTTTACCTGGGGATCTCTTAGTTTTAGCAAATGCTAAACCAGAAACCTTGTCTGATTTGGAAAGGATAGGCAGGTCATGGGCCTTTTTATCGGTTACTAATATCACAGAGGACGAAAATGAGGATGATGTTTGCTCTACTTATTTCAAAGTCAAGGCATCAAAGGTCTTTGAACTTGAGTTTCAGATGCAGACATCGCTGTTTGTTGTTTTTGTGGCCAACATTACCACACAGAAAAGGATATGGCAAGCCTTGCATATGTTCAGAAATCTGGAGATTTTGAATGACGCTCGATGTGTTGGTTTTGAGGTAAGCTTGTCAATTGATTAATACTGCAAATTTTTCGGTTAAGATTTCATTCATGAGTAGCATTCAAGATATACAAAGATTGACGATATATGTTAATGTCAAACTTTCCCTTCATTCCATAGTTTTTTTCTGTCAAATTCTTGTGATCTTATTGTAATTATTTGAGTTAGTGTTATCTCAAAGCTTAGAAGAAGTTAAAGGCAAAGTTATCAACAAGACGTTAAACTTCAATTTCATCCAAATTCATTTAATTCGGTTGATCTACTAATATTGTTTGATGTAAGATGCCCCTTTTGTTTCGATTTGTATCCATTGGTGTCATATTTTTTGCTTTGACCAAAAATCTACCTTTTTTTTTTAACAGGATCAACAAAATTGTAATTCGTGTTCTGAGCATAGTGAAGACTTGGATGCAAAATTTGCAGAGCTTTTATCTTCTATATCTTTTAATCTGAATGAGTCTCAGACTGGTGCAATTCTTTCATGTCTTCACATGTTGCATGGTAAGAACAAGTCTACTTTTGAACTCATTTGGGGACCACCTGGGACAGGAAAAACGAAAACCATCGCTACTCTCCTTGCTTTCTTAAGAATGAAGTATAGAACTGTTATTTGTGCCCCAACAAATGTTGCGATAACTGAAGTGGCTTCTCGTGTCCTGAAGACGGTGTTAGATATGGAGGCTGACAACATTTTTTCTTCATTTGGAGATATTCTTCTATTTGGAAATAAGGACAGGCTTAAAGTTGGGCCAGATATACAAGAGATATTTTTGGATTATCGAGTCAAAAGGCTTGCAGAGTGCTTAGGATCCCCTGGTTGGAATCATTCCTTCACTTCTATGATACGTTTTCTTGAAGAGTGTGTTCCTAACTATAATATTTTCCTCGAGAATATGTTGATTGAAGAGAGAGAACAGAGCACAGAAAGTGAAATGACTGACAAGGGATGCAAGGAGAAATTCAAATCATTTCTTGAATATTTTAGAGAGATATTTGTTTGTACTGTCGCACCACTTAGAAAATGCATTTCTATGTTATGTACTCACATACCCAAAAGCTACATTTTGGAACAGAACTTCCAGAACATGATGTCCCTTGTGGTGTTACTTGATCATTTTGAATCATCATTGTTTCAAGATAATGTTGGTTCAAAAGAACTGGAAGAGCTTTTTTCTCTTTCCGAAGTGAATGAAGATCCTTGTTATTCATTTGTGGCTGAAACGTCCTTGCTGTCAATGAGAAATGCTTGTCTTTCTGTATTGAGAACTCTTCATTGTTCCCTAAAAGGACTTGAGCTTCCAAGTTTTAGGAATGAAGAACAGATAATGAAGTTCTGTTTTCAAAGGGCTTCATTAATATTTTGCACTGCATCTAGTTCTTATAAGTTGCATCAAATGGAAATTGATCCGCTCGACATTTTGGTAATTGATGAAGCTGCACAGCTCAAAGAGTGCGAGTCAACCATACCTCTTCAACTTCCGGGTATTAGGCATGTAGTTCTTGTTGGTGATGAATGCCAATTACCAGCAACTGTTACAAGTCAAGTATGCAGATCCTTTCTCTTGCTCATATTTATATTGTTAACTTTCACAATTACTTTTTGCTTTTCTGTTTTTTGTAATATACTCTAATATCTGCTTGTTTTCTGAAATAAGGTTTCTGATGAAGCCGGTTTTGGTAGAAGTTTGTTTGAGAGGTTGAGCTTACAAAATCATTCAAAGCGCTTGCTAAATATGCAATACAGAATGCATCCAGCAATAAGTTTTTTCCCAAATTCAAGATTCTATCATAACCAGATTCAGAATGCACCTACAGTTAAAAGGAAGAGCTATGAAAGGCGCTATCTACCAGGATCATTGTTTGGTCCTTATTCTTTTCTGAATGTTATTGGTGGAAGAGAGGAAAAGGATGATGATGGATATAGTTGGAAAAATTTGGTTGAGGTTGCTATTGTATTGAAAATACTACAGAATCTCCACAAAGGTACAACATTCCAGCTCCAGATTTTATTTTAATTACCTTAAATTTTTTAAGGGTATTGATTCATGTACATTGGGGTTTAAAATTTTTAAAGTGTATGTTAAGGATTCAGCATGATGTTTCCAATATGAAGAACATAAGTTAACTTTTTAATTTTACTTTCATTGCTTTCTTTGTCTCATTTTGTTCCTTGCACAGCATGGCGTGAATCACAACATGAACTTAGAATTGGTGTGGTGTCTCCCTACTCCGCCCAAGTAGTTGCAATTCAGGACAAGCTTGGGAAGAAGTATGATAAAATTAATGGCTTTCAAGTGAAGGTAAGGACTGTGGATGGTTTTCAGGGTGGAGAGGAAGACATAATAATAATGTCTACTGTAAGATCTCAAATTGGTCTGTCACTTGACTTCATATCCAAGCCTCAGAGAGTTAATGTTGCTCTCACAAGAGCTCGGTATGTAAGCTTTGTTGGGTTTGTTCTTTTCTGCTTTTTAATAATTATAGCAACTTACTATTGGCCCTTTGAGGTCTGCAGGCATTCTCTGTGGATACTTGGTAACGAAAGAGCCCTTTCCAATAGTAAAACTATTTGGGGGGATCTAATCGTTGATGCAAAATATCGTGGTTGTTTTTTCAATGTTGATGATGACACAGATTTGGCAAAGGCTATAATAGAGGTCAAGAAAGAGCTTGATCAATTTGATGACTTGCTTAACACTGATAGCACACTTTTCAAGAGTTCTAAGTGGAAGGTATAGTTTTCTACAGTCTACTATCCTAATTTATTGAAATTTACAACACGGAATCATCTGTCATCTATTTCCTATAAAGGTCCTAATATTACTATTTTATTCAACTATTGGTGAAGTCATGCTTACATTTCATTGTCAGGCTCATATCAAATACTAAAATAGATTTTTTTCCCCTCTTGTTGCACCAATCTCTTAGGTTCTTTTCAGTGATAACTTTCTCAAGTCGTTCAAAAAACTGACATCAATTCGGAAAAAGCAGTCAGTTGTAAGTCTTTTACTTAAGCTTTCTGGGGGTTGGAGGCCTAAGAGACCGATTGTTGACTCGGTTTCTGGAAGTTCTTTGGAAATCATGAGATTTAAGGTTGAAGGCCTATTTGTGATTTCTACCGTAGACATTGGAAAAGATACAAACTCAAAATACATACAAGTGTTGAAGATCTGGGACGTCTTGTCCCCGGATGTTATCCCAAAATTGATAAAACGCCTTGACGGTATTTTTGGGAAGTATACGGATGATTTCATCAACCTCTGCAATGAAAAATCGTTTGAGGGGTATTTTTTTTCCCTTCGTTTGTCATTTTCAAAATATTTAAGTAAATATCAGCTACAAGAGGCGGGAATCCTCTTATAGATACTTCTTATCATTCAACAATCCTAATGAGTTCTTGATTTTCTTGTCCTTGTTTTTCTCAGAAATTTGCAAATTCCAAAGAGTTGGCCTCCAACTTTGGATATTATCCGCTTTAAGGATCTCACTAATAATGAAACTGGAAGTGATTTAGTTGGCGCTACTTCTGATGGCAGAAGCTTTGTTGAGAATTCAAAGGTCAGTGAGAGTTTGTTGCTGATGAAATTCTACTCCTTGTCCCATGTTGCAGTCAACCACTTGTTATCAAATGGCAACGATAGAGAAATTGATCTCCCATTTGAAGTGACTGATGAAGAAATGGAGATCATCCTTTTTCGTCCGAGTACCTTTGTACTTGGACGGTCAGGCACGGGAAAAACTACTGTTTTGACCAAGAAATTGTTTCAGAAAGAACAATTGCACCACCAGGTTATGGAGGAATTTTATGGAGTCAATGCTAATGTAATCGGACATGATAGGCAAAGTAGCTCAGAAGAGACAAGGAAAATTGTCTTACGTCAACTTTTTGTTACAGTTAGTCCTAAGCTATGTAATGCTGTCAAGCAACATGTTTCCCACTTGAAAAGGTACACAACATGGCCATCAAAATCGTGGTATATTATTTAGTTTTATGCTAAAATGTCAATTTTTCAATTTAGGTGACCTAATGATTTTTCTCCATCAAAATTGTAGTATATTCTTTAGTTGTATGCAAAAATGTTGCAAAACCTTTCAATTCAGGCAAACTTATGACCTTTTTGGCTCTTAGAGCTTTGGTTCTATAGCTTATTTGCACTTTGAGTTTATATTACAATTTTTTTATTCTCTTAGGTTATTTATTTTTAAAACCATACTTTTTTGTTTTTTTTGAAGAATATTTATTTATTGATTTACTTTTAACTTGGGGGCGGGGTAGTTGCAACTCTACACCTTTGGATGGAGTCAAGTGTGAAATTATCCATATGCTTTGTTCGCAACCATAAGAATGTTTGAAATTTTTATGTATGCTTTTCTAGTCGTTTTTATGGGTTAAATATGCTTTTAGAAATAATAGATAAAAAATTTAATGTATTTTGGGAACCTCATATTTAGTTATTCATCGCAACTCTTTTGATTTAAGATTTTTTAACTCT
>CAMOHE010053434.1:59957-108385 GCA_946598075.1 Artocarpus hirsutus
TAATGCTGTCAAGCAACATGTTTCCCACTTGAAAAGGTACACAACATGACCATCAAAATCGTGGTATATTATTTAGTTTTATGCTAAAATGTCAATTTTCCAATTTAGGTGACCTAATGATTTTTCTCCATCAAAATTGTAGTATATTCTTTAGTTGTATGCAAAAATGTTGCAACCTTTCAATTCAGGCAAACTTATGACCTTTTTGCCTCTTAGAGCTTTGGTTCTATAGCTTATTTGCACTTTGAGTTTATATTACAATATTTTTATTCTCTTAGGTTATTTATTTTTAAAACCATACTTTTTGTTATTTTTGAAGAATATTTATTTATTGATTTACTTTTAACTTGGGGGCGGGGTAGTTGCAACTCTACACCTTTGGATGGAGTCAAGTGTGAAATTATCCATATGCTTTGTTCGCAACCATAAGAATGTTTGAAATTTTTATGTATGCTTTTCTAGTCGTTTTTATGGGTTAAATATGCTTTTAGAAATAATAGATAAAAAATTTAATGTATTTTGGGAACCTCATATTTAGTTATTCATCGCAACTCTTTTGATTTAAGATTTTTTAACTCTTGATTTTCAATTACCATTTATTTTTGTCATTTTTTCTTATGGTGCATAGAAGATTTGTTGTTTTGACTTCATTAATTTTTGTTATTTCTCAGTTATGCTTGTGGCGGGAGCCGTCAAGGCAAAAGTAATTTGACCGATGTGGCTGATTTTGATGATGAAGAAGGACACATCCCCGATTCCTTTCTTGATATCATGCCCGATTCTTACCCTCTTGTCATAACATTTCATAAATTCTTAATGATGCTTGATGGAACATTGAGTAAATCCTATTTTGAGAGATTCCCTGATGTGCAAAAGCACTCTCATAGTCACAAGCAAAACTCAAGATCACTCTTGCTTCAGACGTTCTTGAGGACCAAAGAAGTTGACTACGAGAAGTTTAGTCTATCATATTGGCCTCACCTTGATTCCAAGTTAACAAAGAAGCTTGATCCTTCCAGAGTCTTCACTGAGATAATTTCACATATCAAAGGTGGTCTGCGAGCAATAGAAAAGGACAACCTTATGCTATGCTGTGAAGAATATGTTTTGTTGTCGGAAGGACGCTCGTCCACTTTAACCGGGGAACAAAGAGAGAGGATATATGATGTATTTCAAATTTATGAAAAAATGAAGATGGAAAAAGGTGAATTTGATTTAGCTGATTTTGTAAATGATCTTCATTGTCGACTCAAACATGAAAGATATGGGGCTGATCAGATGGATTTTGTATATATTGATGAAGTGCAAGATCTTACAATGAGTCAAATTGCTTTGTTTAAACATATATGTGGCAATGTTGAAGAAGGCTTTGTTTTTTCTGGAGATACAGCACAAACAATTGCAAGGGGAATTGATTTCAGGTTCCAAGACATACGACATCTATTCTACAAGAAATTTGTACTAGAATCCATGGGTGAAAAAGGAGACAGGAAGGACAAAGGAAAAATCTCTGATATCTTTTATTTGACTCAAAATTTCCGTACTCATGCTGGTATTCTGAAGTTGTCGCAGAGTATTATTGAACTTCTTTATCGTTTCTTTCCACAATCCATTGATCAATTAAAGCCGGAAACCAGCTTGATATACGGCGAAGCTCCAATCTTGCTTCAATCTAAGGATAACGAAAATGCCATTATAAAGATCTTTGGAAACAGTGGAAATGAGAGACGAGATATTGTCGGGTTTGGTGCAGAGCAGGTGATTTTAGTAAGAGATGACAATGCTCGAAAGGAAATTTTGGATTTCGTTGGGAAGCAAGCTCTTCTACTTACCATACTGGAGTGCAAAGGTCTTGAGTTTCAGGTAATTTAGTGGTGTGACTTTCCAGGTGTACTATTAATAGTTATTAGCATTACATCATGGCTTGGGAGGTTAAAAGTTTGCCTTTCATGTTTATTACTTCTGCAATGAGGGGGGACTTTTTTCTAACCAAAATTGAATGAGAGAACATTACGTTTATGCATTGATGCCAAGGAAAAATCTTGTTAGATTATAGATGCTAGATAGACTTGTTAGATATATGCACAGACATTAACCAGCCTAAAGCTAACACGTTGTCCTTTTGTAGGATGTATTACTGTACAACTTCTTTGGATCATCCCCTTTAAAGAATCAGTGGAGATTGATATACGAATACATGAAGGAGCAAGATTTGTTCGACTCCAATGTACCTAAATCTCCAAAATTTTCCGAATCGAAGCATAACATCTTATGCTCTGAATTGAAGCAATTGTATGTGGCTGTTACGCGTACAAGGCAAAGGTTGTGGATTTGCGACAACACGGAACTAGCTGAACCCATGTTTGACTATTGGAGGAAGAAGTATTTAGTGCAAGTTAGACAACTGGATGATTCCCTTGCGCAGGCAATGCAGGTCGCGAGCAGTCCAGGGGAGTGGAGATCACGGGGCATCAAGGTTGGTTTGGTCTTTATTGGACAAAAAACAATGCTTTCAATAAGATTTAACATAATGTTAATATTTATTCTTTTGCCGCGTTTAAGCTTTTGTTATTTACAATTATCAGTAGCCACTTCCCCTCTCCACATCCCCAAGTATTTTTGGAGCATATCTCATTTTATTTTATTTTTCTCAACAGCTCTTCTATGAGCACAATTATGAGATGGCCACAATGTGCTTTGAAAGAGCTGGTGATGCCTACTGGGAAAGAATGTCTAAAGCTGCTGGCCTGAAAGCTATGGCTGATCGTATGCGCATTTCGAATCCCGATGAAGCCAATTCAATCCTCAGGGAAGCTGCTGAAATGTTTGATTCTATAGGCAAGGCAGATTATGCTGCCAGATGTTTTTTTGATTTGGGGGAATATGAAAGAGCAGGTATCGTTTTTCACAGTCTTTTTTTTTTTTTCAATTTATATGAACTGGTTTGAGGGGCGTGCCTTAGGCATGTCCGCGTGAGTAGGGGGAAAAAAATATCTATCTTGCATGCTTTTGTTTAAAATCATTATTATTTCGTTATTATAAAGTATTATGATAATAATGTTTTTAAAGGGGAGTTATTTTTCTGCGTTTTGTCATTATCGAAATTTACAAATAACTCACCTAAAAAAAAAAATTACAAATAACTATGCTAATTCAATTTATAATTTGAGTTGAATCTCTACGTGGATAGCATTTCCACTTTCAAGTATAGAGATGCAAAGTTGAATAGCTATAACCAATTTATATTTGTCTTAACTCAAAAAAAAAAAAAATAATATCATTACTTTTTTTGAAGTGAAATTGTGGCCTATCAAAAGTTATGAAATTTAATAAATTTTGATCGAACAAAAATCCAAAAATGCATATTATATAACGATAGTTGAAAACAAAAAGGTTCAAGTAGGTTTTAAAAATATTTGTAGTTAGTAAATAACAGATTTACAAACTAAGTAATTTATTTATTGTGAAAATAAGAATTATTTACATTATAAATAAATGAGTAAATAAATTATTTATACCTTAAATCTATTTATTGTGCAAATCAAAATTATACACTATAAATTTATTTACAGTTTAAATAAGAATTAATTACATTGCCAAAAAGAGGGTAGATAAATGATTTACACTATAAATTTGCTATTTACTACAATATTTTCAAAATCTGCTATTAATTTCAAATAGTTTAAAAAGCTCAAAAAACAAATGGGAAAATTTCATATAAGTACCATGTGTATATTTGAAATATGCATTTGGCATCATATGTTTTGGAATATTTAATATTAATACCTCGATTTTTGAGAAAAAATTTTTTTAGTATCTTAGAGCCCTTTTTTGGGACATAAAAAGACAAAATTATCCTTGTAACGTCGACTGAAATTTTTAGTAAAAAAACCCAAAAACAAAAAAACAATAAAAAAAACTCACAAAACCCCAATTAAATCTTCTCTTTCTCCATCTGAAACTGGAGAGAGAGAATATTAGTACATAGTATTGCTTTTTTTTTTTTTCTTTTTGAAGATGAAGTGGAGGTTTGTTGAGTTTTGTAATTGTAGGTGGAAGGAATAAGATGATGAAATTGATATTTTTTGGGTTTTTTTTTTCAATTTTTGGGGTTTTTTTACGTAAAATTTCAATCAATAATACAAAAGGATAATTTTGTCTTTTCATATTCCAAAATGGCACTGTAAGTACTAAAAAAATATTTTCTCAAAGGTCGAGGTATTAATATTAAATATTTCTAAATATATAGTACCAAACGCATATTTTTATTTAACATAGGTACTTATTTAAAATTTTCCCTTTTTTTGATATATTCTTCTATATATGACATGGATATAGCTATATAGTATATAATATAAAGATTCATGAGTTAAAATAAATATAGAAAAATTGTAGTAAATATCATTTTTCTAAAAGTAATTATAGTAAATACCAGATTTACGATCTAAGTAATTTATTTATTGTAAACAAGGAGTAAATAAATTATTGTACCTTAAATCTACTTGCTGTGTAAGTAATAATTATTTACACTAAATTTATTTACAGGCGTAAATAAGAAATATTTACACGGCTAATAATAGAGTAAATAAATTATTTACACCATATTTTTGCTATTTGTTATTTATTATAAATATTTTCAAAACCTGCTATTTACTTTAAATAGTTTAAAAAATCTGATATTTTTCTCATTTTCTTTAAAATATTTAGGGTTAATTTCACAAATGGTCCATGAAGTTTACCCTTAGTACTAGTTTAGTCCTTAACGTTTAAAAAGTCTTATTTTGATATTTAATTTTTTACTTTGTTTTAGTTTTAGTCTCTCCATTAGACATTAAATATTTAACAGAAAACTTTTAAAATGCTCATTTTTTAGTCTCTAATCTATTACTTTGTTCACTTTTAGTCCTTTTGTTGTAGCTAAGAGTTATGGGGAATAAAATTTGAAAAATCTAAAGTAAAAAAACTAAATATAATGATTTTAATTCATGTAATTTTGAAAAAATTATTAAATTATTAGTGAAATGAATTTTAATTTTAAAAAGGCAAACTGAATTTTTAATACCAGTATATAAGTATTTAACTTTACGTTGTTTTTTTTTTAAATTAAAGTTTATCTAAAAAATAATATGATAAATTGTTTTTATTTTAATTACAAGCATCCAAAATGTTGTATTTAGTTTCATACTTTATTTTTTTATTTTTTATTTTATTTGTTAATTTTTTAAATTTTGATGCTTAATAATACATTGTTAATGGAGGGATTAAAAGTAAAACAAAGTAATAAATTAATGACAAAAAATGAAACAAAATAATAGATTGGGGACCAAAATAGGACACTTAAAGAATATTCTGTTAAATATTTAACATCCAATTGACGAAGGGACAAAAAATGAAACAAAGTAAAAAATTAAGGACGAAAATGAGACTTTTTAAACGTGAGGGACTAAACTAGGACTAAGGGTAAGCTTCAAGGACAATAAGTAAAATGAACCCTATATATCGAAAGAAATAAAATAATAAAAAGGTAAGCGAATTGCATGAAATAATACTGTTTCAATTATTAATGTAAGTAAATAGCATATTTTTAAAAATATTTAAGTGCATAACATTTCTGAAATCACGTACTTTTTTTAACACTTGAAATTTCAATTTTACTTACTTCTTTTTTCCTTCTATTTTTTCGTTCTTTTTTGCTACTTTGTGTTTCTCTTTACGTTATTCTATACAAAAATAATTTTTTTTTAATTTAAGTGAGTTATTTACTAAACATGGTTACATTTTAGTCTATTTATTTTTATTTCCAAATTAATGACGACATAATTCCTACATTCTGTCAAAAAAGTACCTGTGGGCTTCGATTGAGTCACAACTTAGGCTTCCAATCTGAAAAACAGTGGGCCCAAAGGGCACCAACCCCCATTGGACAAGGCCTTAAATAATCCAAGTCTCGTTACAAAATCCAAAACATACATTTTGGATGAAACACTTTAATTGAAAATAGTATATTTTAAAATAAATTTTAAAATAAGTTATATGTTCGAAATATTATTTTGATTGGCCAGTTAGGAGAAAATAGGCATATTTGAAGGCAACGCTATTTAGTTGCCTGAAAAATGTTTAAATAGGGACATAAATTTTTTTAGAAGGATAAATTAGAGAAAGCATAAAAGCATGTGTTTAACCTTGAAGTTTTATATGATTGTTTCAAAAACTAAGTAAGGATATATTTGAGAGTGTAATTTTGAAGGGAAAATTAGGGAAAATAATTAGTAATAAACATTTAAAATTAAAAAATTACAAAAATAAAAACAAAAAATCCAAGCAAGCTAGGTGAGGCATAAAACCATTCAGAGAAGTTGGACAAACTTGAGAAAATTATTTCAGTGGTGCAAATAGTTAAAGTAGTATTTATTATGGTTGTATTTGAAAAAATATTAAATTGTAAAAGGCCCTTCAACAAGAATATTTAAGTGTGGATGTATTTAAGAAAAGACTATTTTTAAAGTGTAAATCAGAGAAAAAAATATTTTAGGAAGAAACATTTCTAAATATAAGATTAAAAACAAAGTAAAATACCAAAAAACCAAGCAAGCAAGGATATACATATACATACATACATTATATATATTATATTTATATATATAGATCTCCAATTTTCATAGACGTCTGGAAACCTTGTGATTTAGATTTGCACTTGGTTTTTTTTAGGCCTTGCTACTCTAAAGTATAAGGATTTTTTTTTTTAAATTATTTGTATGTGTCAGACTCTTGCAGCATAGTCTGTTGCAACTGGAGTTTCTAGTTTGTTTAAGTGTTTTATCATGTCTGTAATTTTTTGTATTTGTTTTAGAATGCCTTCTTTTAAGTTTTGCATTTCTTAAGACTATTAATTTGTATTTCCATGTCCCTATGATTTTATATTTCTGTAGGTCGTATTTACTTGGAAAAGTTTGAAGACCTTGGAAGAGCTGGGCAATGCTTTTCTTTGGCAGGGTGCCATATGCTTGCGGCTCATGTTTATGCTAGGGGCGATTATTTCTCAGAATGCTTGACTGCTTGTACCCAAGGAAAATTATTTGACATGGGTTTTGAATATATTCAAGATTGGAAACAACAGTCAACAAAGGAGGGTGGTGTTGCAAAGAGAAGCAATGAGATAGACAAAATTGAGCAGACGTTCTTGGAGGACTGTGCTCGTCATTACCATGAGATTAAAGATACTAGATCTATGTTGAAATTTGTTAGAGCGTTTAATTCTATTAATTCAGTTCGAAACTTCTTGAGGCCATTAGGTTGCTTTGATGAACTGATGTTGCTGGAAGAAGAAGCAGGAAATTATGTGGAAGCTGCAGATATTGCTAAGCTAAAAGGCGATATACTACTCATGGCAGATCTGCTCAGAAAAGCTGGGAAATTCAAAGAAGGGGCTAATCTTATTCTTGTTTATGTGCTTGGAAACTCCCTTTGGTCACCAGGTAGCAGGGGCTGGCCCTTAAAGCAGTTTAAACAGAAGTGTGAGCTTTTAACGAAAGCGAAATTGTTTGCCAAGAATGATATAGACAACTTCTATGAGTTTGTTTGCAACGAGGCTGATATTATGGCAAATGAACAGAGTGACCTGGTGACGATAATGAATCAAATGATCTCTTCTCAGAGACATAAGAGTTTGAGAGGTGAGATTCTATCTGCTAGAAAAATTCTGGACATTCACCTTTCTACGAAAGCTGACAAGTATTTCTTGGAAAAGGAAGTGGTGTTTGATCTTAGGAAGCATTCAGAAGATGTGATTTCCAAAGCCAGGGTCTCGACAGGATCACTAGTCTACTTTTGGAATTTTTGGAGGGAAAAGATTGTTGGCATTTTTGAATATCTTGGATGTCTTGAGACGCAAGATGCTGTCGAATTTAGAAATTATGGAGAATTCTGTCTTAACTTTTTGGGTGTTTGGAGGCAGTTTATTAACTCGAATCCGATATATCTTTTGCTCAGTTCTGAGGCTAATTGGGCGAGAGATGTGAAGAAAACACCGAGTAGTGGAAAACTTGCTTCTCTTGATGTTCGTGACTTTGTTTTCGCTGCTCAGAGTTACTGGTGTTTCGAGATGCTCTCTGTCGGATTTATGGTTCTTGAAAAGCTCAAAGCTCTCTATAGTTGCCCTCAGTTTAGAGATTTATTGTTTTGCAGAAGCAGGATTCTCACCCTTATCCATGAGGTTGCAAAATTTATTTTGGAATCAAAATTTCTGGAGCTAAGGCATCATGATTCTGAAAATCTGTATAAATTTATCAGGCTGGCAACTGACAGTTTTGTGGGTTACATATTCCCCATGCACTGGCTGAAATCATTGACAGAGAACATGATTTTCCTTCGAGGAACGGACACGTGTAAGAATCTGCTGGAACAAGTCATTTTTGAACATATCAGGTCTAAAAATATGTGGTCTCATGGGCAAATTGGCAGAATTGCAATGATTATTCTCGGATCAGGAAAGCTCAATAATAAACTCCTTGAGCAGATTTCAAAAGGCTTGGACTGGAATCCATCGTGGAAGGCGTTCTTCGAGAATCTATGCAGGGTTGGACGATTAAGCAATCAAGAAGATTCGACGCATGCCTCTGAACCCACAGTTGCGAGTGAAATGACAAGCGAGCTCCATCTTGTTCGGAGCTTCCGAGAAGCTTTATCAGATGTCTACAATGTTAATTGGAGGAACGCTCATGATTACATTTCTCCTGGTTGTTTCTTGTATCTTGTTGAGCGCCTTCTGATTTGGTCATCTTCCTTTGCTGGTTCTTTTGTGTCCACCAAGTCCTTGTTTGTTGAATGGCTTTTGTTCCATGAGGAACATACTAGCAGTACCAAGTCAATCCCCTCGCCAGAAGCCGGTTTGCAAGCATCTGTGCTCGAGTTCATGAGCCGTGTAGTATACCAATGTCTTCACGACAAGGGGGAAATGATTGACTGGATAAGAATATCTACCAACAGAGTGACTGAGTGCTATTCTCTACTTGTGTTGAGATTGGTTGTCCTTGCATGTTTACTTTATGCCAATTTTGGTCCGTGTATGGATTCACTTGTTGGCTCGTTGAGGAGGGACTACATAATTGAACAACTGCCACGGGAGCTCTCTGCAGCCTTGAATAGAATAAGGAAAAACCAGCCTCCGGCGTTAGTTGTGAAGTTGATCGCTGAAGGTGTTAAGAAGATTGGCGATCCTTTGGTGATTGTGAGTTTGGGGGGATATTGCTCATTCAGCTCGTGTTCGGATGTTATATTGCTAAACATGAAGGGAAATTATAGCAAGAATGACATTTTAAAAACACTATTTCCAGAAAAGGTTGAGGCTCCAAAAGTTGTAAGCGAATCTTCTGCTGTCAAAGTCGGTGACAAGGGTGAGTCGTCCAAGATTGCTCAAACTACTACGGCTCCTGAAACACGCAAAACAAATCAAGATATTCAAGTCCAGGGAGCGGAAAATAGCAAATCAAAGGGCAACAACAAGGGCCCACAAGTTGGTGCGGCTTCGGAAACGGCAAGTAGCAGTCAAAATAGTCAGAGCAAGGGAAAAGGAAATAACAAGTCCAAGAAAAACAAGGGAAGAGGCGGACGAAAGAAGTAAATAGTTAATATGTAACATGAATATATGTCTCTTGACTGCTCTAAGAGATTATTATATGTTTTGTGCATGCGTTTGTCTGTTATGTTCTTGGTGTTTTTTCCTTTTGAGTTTGTAAATGCAAAATCCAAGTCTTTTGCAGGGCATGTGCGTTTCTTGAAGATAAATCACTGGAAGACAATAATTTAGGTAATTCTGACTATAAATGCTCCATATATGTCAACCAATTTGAGTTTGATTGGTTTTCCTTTAAATGTTGTTATTCTTGTAGTGGTGGAGTGGTTATGGCGTGGTTAGGAAAGAAACAGACAAAAGAAGGAAAACGCAGAAAAAGACAAAAGTAGAGGAACAAAAGGGGAAAGAGTGAAGAAAGAGGAAGAGAAAAGGAAAAAAGGAAAGAATGTGTTCACAATTGAATCTTTTTTTTTTTTTTTTTTTATGCATCTTATTTGCTCATTAACTCAAAATTGTCCCTTCTTACGGATCGTACCTGGAAGTCCTAACCCCACCCCACCCCACCCCACCCCACCCCACCCAGCCATTGGGCTAGCGCAATGGTGTTGCAATCTTGTTTTTAACATAGGAGTGCTTGCCTATAAATAGAACTCTCTCTTCTTCATTCTCTTCATCCTCTTCTTAAGTTCGGAGACGTTCTTTAGATAGAATTAGTTTCTCCAGGTTTGCTTCTTTTGTGGGGTGTCTCTTATTTCCTTGAGAGAGAATTTTCTATTATTGTCTTTTTGTGTTCTAGAGGGAAGGTTGTTTTTTTCATATTTTGATAATGAGATCCTTCTATACTTGTCCCGTGGACATAGTTAAATTTAGGTGAACCACTCTAAATATCTGTGTCTATTTATCTTTATTTGTTTATTTTCGGTATTTTCGGTTCCAACAAGTAGTGCCAAAGCTAAGTTCGTGGTATAGTCATATTGTTCACGTATATAGCACTATTCACATATATGACACATTCATGTATATGGTACTGTTCATGTATACTATTCATAGTGAAATGGTGGAAGTTGAGTAGGTCGTGGTGAACAAGATGGCGACTAAGTTTGAAATAGAAAAGTTCAATGGAAGCAATTTCACATTGTGGAAAATAAAGATTCAGGCAATTTTATAGAAGGATAATTGTCTGACGGCTATTGGAGATAGGCTGTTGGAGATGATAGACGACGGAAAATGGAATGAGATAGATGACGACGCTATTGCTAATTTACACTTGGCACTGGTAGACGGGATACTATTTAGCATTGTAGAGAAGAAGACAACGAAAGAAATTTGAGATACTCTGACGAAGTTGTACTAGGCCAGTCACTCCATAAGAAAATCTTCTTGAAGAAAAGTTGTATATTGTTTGAATGTTAGAATCTACATCAGTTACTTACCACATCAACACACTAAATACTCTATTTTCTCAGCTCATAGCGTTGGGCCATAAAATAGAGGAAGTTGAACATGAGGAGCTTTTACTTCAAAGTTTACGATCATCAACTTCACCAACAATATATTGGGCAATCTAGTCTTCGATAATGTTGAATCCATACTTTTAGAAGAAGAAAGCCTATGCAAGAACAATGAGGACAATTTGACAGCCTCACAGCAGACAGAGGCTCTGACGTTGATGAGAGGGAGATCAATGGAATGTGGCCTGAATGGGAGCCAAAATCATGGTAGGTCAAAGTCCAGAAGTATGAACATCGAGTACTACAACTGTGGCGAGAAAGGGCATGTGAAAAAGGGTTGTTGGAGTAAGAAGAGCAATGAGAAGAATTCTTAAGGGAATGTGGCAAATACCTCAGACAATGGTAATGTTCTATGCAGCGAGGCAATAAAAATTGTTGAAGGCAGATTGAAGCTCACTGATGCGTGGATCATAGATTCAGGAGCAACATGTCACATGACTTCTCGAAGATAATGGTTTTACCAATATGAGCCAATCTCAAAAAGGTCTATGTTCATGAGAAATGATCATGTCTTGAAGATTGTTGGTATTAGCACCATCAAATTGAAGATTCATGATGGTACTATTTGCACCATACAAGGGGTACGACATGCGAAAGGCTTGAAGAAGAATTTATTGTCTTTTAGACAATTAGATGATGCTAGGTGCAAGACCTACATTCGGAAGGGGATCATAAAGATTGTCAAAGGCGTGCTTATGGTCATGAAGGCGGGGATGGTGGCAGCTAATCTCTACAAGCTACTAGGAGAAACACACCAGGAGGTAGAATCATTTGTTGCATCGATTAGTTCGAGAGAAGAGTCAATGATGATGTGGCATCATAAGCTCGAGCATACATCAGGACGAGGCTTGAAGATTCTCCTTGAACAAGGACTCTGCCTGAGAATATTAGAAAACTCTCTCTCAAGGAAATAAGAGAAACACCTAACAAAAGAAAAAAAACTGGAGAAACTAAATTTCTCTCTAAAAAAGCTCTTAGAACTTGAGAAAAGGATCTCATTCAAAACAAGATTGCAGTGTGAATGCAATCTTTCCTTTTTCTTTTCTCTTCCTTTTTCTTCTCTCTTCCCTATTTTTCTTCCTCTACTTTCGTCTTTTTCCTCTTTTCTTTCTTTTGTTTGTTTCTTTCCTAACCATTCCACCACTATATTCTCCCATTTGGAGATTTGATTGAGGATCAAACATATCCCCACACAATCCTTTCTATCCTATCACTATCATGCTGTTTACATCTCTGTTAGGCCGTACAAGGATCTACACCATACAAACTTGTTATTATTAATCGGCTTGGTCAAAACATCTGCTAGGTTATCCTTGGTATGGATTTTATGCATATCCACACTTCCATCTTCCACTACTTTTCTCATGAAGTGATATTGAACATCTACGTGCTTTGTCCTAGAACGAAAGGCTAGATTCCTTGCAATGTGCAAGACACTCTAACGATCACAAAACAAATTAATCTTCTCTTGAATGTGCCCGAGCTCCTTCAGTAACCTTTGAATCTAAATTGCTTCCTTGTAAGCCTATACAGTTGTCATATATTTTGCTTCTGTTGTAGATAACATCACAACGGTCTGTAGTTTCAAAACCCGGCTTATAGCTCCTCCTGCAAGTGTAAACACATAGCCTGTAGATTTCTTTTTATCCAGGTCACCTGCAAAATCCCAATCTACATAGCCCTTAACAGTAAACGTTGATCATCTATAACATAATGCATGATCTAAGGTATCATTGATGTATCTTAGGATCCTCTTAACAACACTTTAATGCTCTCTACTAGGATTCACCATGGACCAATTAACCGCTCCTGCTACTTGAGCAATGTTTGATCTTGAAGAAATCATAGCAAACATTAGGCTCTCCACTTCTGATGCATAGGTACTCGAGACATTTCCTTCCTTTCTGTTTATTGCTAGAACACATCTTAGAGGATAACTTGAAATTGGCTTACTATTTTGCATGTTGAAGCGTTGCAATATCTTTCTTATGTAGTTTTTTTGAGACAATGATGACTATTTTTCATGCGCGATTGGATGCGGCCATTGTCAAATATAATGAACCAAAGTATAGATGTCAATCTCACAAGAAATATGTAATTTTTATTAATTTACTGAATTTAAAACTAACTCTAAAATTAGTTTAATTATTGTAAGGGTTTAGATTTTTAAACGAAAATTAATGTGAAAAAAAATTAGAAGAATTAAGAAAGAAATTTAAAAAATACTAAAAATGTTGGAAATTATGATTTCATTTAAAATTAATCTGATCCTATTTAATTAAACATATTAGTGTGACATCCTCAAATTACGTTGATGGTCGAAAATCTCTATTTAATCTAATGCTTCTTCTGATTTACACTAGAAATATCTTCAAATTGCTAACTCACTATACTCTTGTGTGAATTACAACAATCAAGAATTCATTATGCTCTTGGGATTTTCATTTAGTGACCACATAGACCATGCAAGATTATTCCTAACTTACATGTAATTTATGGTACTTACACAAGTTCCTAAAGCACAAATCTCCTTCTGGTCTCATTACGATTTATTTGATCATCTAACTAATGGCCAGTTAATTAGAGCATTAAGTAAAAGGTAAGATACTCAACAATAAAATGATGATCACAATAATATAATTTAACTAAATAAAATGTTCATGTATTTTAAGTTACATCATAATCCTAACAAAAATAAAATTAAAACATAACAACAAGAACAAGAACAAGAACAACAACAACAACAAATAGACAAAACAAATATTGACATTAAATAGATAAAAATATTACAAAGAGATAGAGTTTAGAAATGATTCGGGAATTTCGGACAGTTTGGCAGGTCCACCTTTCCATAATTAGCACTTTTTAACTCTATTTTACAAAATTTAGACGATCAAAATACCCTTATAATATTACAAATATATTAGAAAAATATCATCACCATCATCATCATCATCATCATCTAGAAATAAAACTCTCTAAAAAATAAAAGAACTAAAAAAACAAATTCAGGATGGAAACAAGGGAGCAAAAACCAAAATCAGAGATCGCCTGCACAAGATGGGAAGCAATAGATCTGATCAATCCATGTGGATGGGCCCCATATGTCGGCCACACATGCGTCGTTGTGAAGCATGAACCAGTGATGAGTTGACACGTGTCAAAGCGTGGAATCATGTTGTTGATGAGGTTGTGGGCTAGAATTTGACTAGCAAATCAAAAGATGTCACATGTCCATTGACCTGACGTGGATGCTGATGTGACTCTAGGCTGAAGGTTTTAGAAATTAAAATTTTTGGCCCAATTTTGAAGTTTTCTTGCAATTTTCTTCCTGCTTTCACCCTTGAAATAAAATTTCTTTCATATTAGCCTAGAGAAATTATTACTTTTACAAAATAAAAATTACTAAAAATAACTAAATATTTTTATAAACTTATTTAACATAAAATTAAGTTAAAAATTAACAAACTTTCAAAAAAAATTAAAACTAAAAATAAAATAAAAACTCAATCTAAAACTTAAATAATCTTACGATTTTAATTCTAATTTACAAAAAATTAATTAATTAACTTAAGAAAATAATTCTAAAAATTAACAAAAATATAATTAAACATAAAAACACAGTAAAAATTAAAAATTAAAAATTAAATTTATTTTGCAGATAACACACTAAAAATGCTAATGACATGCAAGTCTGTTTAAATAGAGGTTTTAACAACAAATAAAATGCTAAATAAATTATTTTAGACTTTATAAAACGTGCAATTTTACGTGTTATCAAATACTCCCAAACTTATCTTTGCACTTGTCCTCAAGCAAAAGAAAGAAAAACTAATACTAAAAACAAATAACAATACACGTTTTGAGTTGATGTGTTGAAGAAGGCCTTAAAGACTCTACAGATTGTATAGCTCAAGAAAAATTCAAAACATTATAAATATGTATAAATTTAATTCAAACGTTGATCCTATCTTACTTTTATCCCTCGAGTGTGTGTAAGTTAACCAATTACACTTAGCTGTTGATACTTAGATTAAGTTATGCAAATCAATAATTTAAAATAGATTTTAAGCATAAAATTTTGAACTCCATAAGCTTGTCTTTCATATTATCTCTCTACTAATGTAGACTAACAAAGCATTAAGGATCATTAGGACCTTTATTATTTTGTAATATGTGGCTAGGTTAATCGGTAGGATTATTTAGATATAAGTGAGTTCAAACTACCTATAAAACCTACATTTGTTTATAGACTTGAAAGAGCATAAATCAACATTCTATTTACATTCAATAGAACCCCATAATTAATTCTCAAATAAATTTGCAGCATTTTTTTATTTTTTAAAAATTAAAAAAAGCACATAAAAACAAAAATATTTACAGATGTTGTTAACAACCTCTATGAATCGAGGATTTACTTCGCATCTAGTTTTCTTATCAACTGGCAAATGGGTTTTTTTGTCAGATTCCTGAGGCGTTATTTCTCTGCATGGAATTTAGGCCAAAGTTTAGCAATCGCACTGTGGACGTACCTAATAGGATGTTTTTTAGAGAAGCTTGGAGATCATTCAAGTTTTCTTTTCAAAACCATTGATGTGCTGCCCAAAATGTTTCTTTAAACGCGATCAATTGTAGGATAGCAAAGGCGGTCATATCCTTCGGGAGGTGAGAATGTGAAAGATTGATGATTTGCAAATAATTTTAAAAGAAAATAAAAGTTTCAACAAATTTGAACAAGATTTTAAAACATAAAATGAAAACAGCAAAGTTTCAAGAATCACTTATATGTTTCGTAAATGGTGTGAAATTTCTCTACATAATAATTATCTAAAGCATTTTATTACATCTTTTCTACTAATAGCAAGAAAATTTACTATTTTTGTAAGTTAACCTAAAGCGATAATATAACAAGCTATAATACAGTAAGGGTTTTTCTATAAAAAGTAGCAAAATAACCATATCTCCCTAGTGATTTGATACACTAACTATGAAAATTATAACTATTATCACTACAGTTATAACAAACATAATTTTAAGATTGAGAAGATAATAACAAATCAAAATTAATATATTTTAATGGAATAAATTTTTACATTAATTTTGACAAAATCACGTCTAATAAAATATCTAAAATCGACAATATAATAAGTCATACTGTAGTAAAAGATATTTCATAAAATTAAGCATTATTTCATCATTATTAATATTAATTATGCAATACAATTAAATTATGTAAAGAAAGTATGATTGCATTTATGTAAAAATAGAAAGCATAACAATATTAACAATAATTATTAAACATATGAAAAATATCATTTACTCCATAAAAATATAACATTACAACACAAATATAAAGTTAAAAACCATATCAGAGTACTATGCATATAAGATAAGCTTTCTGTATCACCACACTCTCTATACTAATTTAGGCATTATTTTATTATTTTTAGTCGGATCAGAGGAGTGCTGTAGTAGCATTTCCTCCAAAAAGAGGAGACTACTAAAAAAACTAAGAAAAGAAGGATGGGGGTGCCGAATGAAGGGAGGCGCACCCCTTTTTATGGTGAAAAAAATTTCACTATTCTTATTATATTATTATTATTTTTATATTAATAAATTATTATTCTATTATTATTTTATTATTTTTCAACTTGTTGCAGCAAATTGCAGGCCAACTTGCATATTGCAGGCCAACTTGCATCGTGCAACTTTCTTTCCTTTTCTTTTTTTTGTTGATATTATACTTATGTAGCGTTGATGCAAGCACTATTTGCATTTGTTGCCCTTTTTTGAGTCGTTTTGCTTTATTTTTCATCTAGATTTTGAATCTAAATTAACAAACACACTAAAATTAATTATTTTACAAACATAATATTTACAATAATTTAAAAAAAAAAAACTAAAAAGGCATAAAAACTTACTAATATAAATATATGGTGCGTTGCTAATTTAGTAATACTAGAAACACTACTTAAGACATAAAAATATTTTTAGAAATTACTAAAAATATATTACAACATAAAAATCATTAACACTGCAAATAAAATTACCACATGAAAATTAGCGGTTTACTTATTGGACACAGAACAAATATTTAATATATAGAAATGACTCTAAAGATTACCAAAAATATGCTTTGACATAGAAACACACTAAAACATATATTTAAACATATTTTCACATCGAGGCACAAAAAATCTGTTAAATATGAAAATACTATTAATTAAGGGATTTAATGACAAATAATAATGCAAAACAAATTATTTTGGCTTTAGAAATTGTGCATTTTTACGTGTTCATCACACCCTCTAACCAACTTATTTTTAATCTCTAATAATTAAAGCGATATAATTTTGAAATAATTTACTGGATATTCACATGATTCATACTACGTAACTCTAATTTGACTCACCTAACTAGATAGACTAATAAAACAAAAATTTTATTTAAACAATTTATATGCTAGTTAACATAATGTATGCAAGCCAAACTTAGTGGATAAAGTAGTAATGAATAATTATGAAGTCTCATAAAAAACTAAGAATAAAATTGTTATGTTATTTTGCTTCAAATCACTCCTACAGATAGCAACACTTAAAAATTATTGATTAGAACAATTAAAGAGTAGAAATATAAAACAAAAATTAAATAAACTTTACAACAACTATAGATAGTGCAATGTCTAGCTCCCTAAGGGCTTGTTTGGCACACCGTATTGTATTGTATTATATTGCATTGTATTTTTTATATATAATACAATATAATACAATACAATGTAAAACAATACAATACAATACAACGCAATACGGTGTCTCAAACATGTCCTAAAGCTTTCTCTATAACCCATTTAACAAGCTTTTTGTCAGTAACTCCTAGACCAATTGGCCTAAATACTAGGTGTTGAAGCATCCCTTAGAACTCACTTACCCAGGGTTAAAGAGGCTACGAAACCAAGCTTATCTAACTTTATTCATTAATTTAACGATCTACACTTAATTCATTTACACTTTCTTTTAATTTCTTTTAATTTCCTTTTAATTTATTTAATTTATTAATTGATTAATTAGTTAATTTTGAAAATATTGCTACCCCTTAATTGTTCATTTATACAAAATAATAGAACTCAAATATTCATAACTTTGACTTACTACTACAATTAAATATTATAGTCGTGTGTGAAATGAATGACTTAAAACACCTTGAAAAATAAACATATAAAAATGTTAAATAACAACTATATTTTGAGAGTCTATAAAGTTAGACAATTCAAAGAACAAAAAAATAATATCACAATAATATGAAATTTAGGCATCAAAACAAAATAATAACATATTAATTACTAAGAAATTAATATTTACAAAAGATTTTTTTTCAATTTTCTTTTCGATGACTTATACAAAAACTTAAAATGTGGCACATAAAAATGAAAAAAAAATTACAAATCACAAAATCTGGAGCAAAAATAAAAAAAAAAATTGAGCAAAAATTGAAAAATTTTGGCACAATTCACACAGCATTAATGCACAACCCTCTCCCCCCAACCTAATTTGTGCATTGTTCCTAATGTATACAAAGAAGAGTAAAAGCAGTAAAAATATTACCTGAATCAACACAGCTACAGACATGATCTGTGCAAAAAAATCAACAAACCAAACTAAAATAAAACACACTAAGACAAACACACAATAATATCTTACAAATTAGGTCTTTAAAAGTCAGATTCTAAAGACCTTATTTTTTCTATTTTGAAAATTAAAATCAGTTTTATCCTCAAATTCTTCAAAATTCATTTCAAGAGGCCACAAATGCAAAGTACTTGCTAATCATAATTGATAATACCCTCTTTAATTTCAAACATGCTAAGTAAATTATTTTTAATTTTTAATTTCAACTTTTGAATTTTTTTATGAAATTTTAAGAAATACACAATCTAGCCAAAAAAAAAAAAAAAAAAAAATGAGAAAACAAAGCGTAAAAATAAATATGTACAAGTGAAAGTGAAAAAGACTACACATGGTTGGTAAACCAGAGCTATGAGAATGACCTCGTCAGGCTTAATTATTCGTTCTATGTAGCTTTTAGTATTTGGCCATTTTCTTTGAGTATCCTTCCATCGGATGAATCTATATTTCAACAGCATCATTTGGGAAAATATGTTTCACAATATATGGACCAATCCTTCGTGACTTCAACTTATCAGGATGAAGGTAGAGATAGGATTCTTAAAGATGAACCCATTGATTTGGCTCAAAGTTCTTCATCCAAATCTACTTGTCATGAAATGCTTTTGTCTTTGCTTTGCATATCCATGAATTGTCATATGCATCTTTCCTCAATTCTTCAATTTCAAAGAATTAGAGTTTTGTTCAACATGTGCAGCACTAAGAACAAAGTTAAAGGTTTTAATAGCCCAATAGGCTTTATGTTCAAGTTCTATAGGTAATTGACATGATTTTCCGAAAACGAGCCTATAAGGAGACATTTCTAAAGGAGCTTTGTAAGCTGTATGGTATGTCCAAAGTGTGTCTTAAAGACATGAAGACCAGCTTTGCAATCTGGGTTCACCATTTTTTCCAAGATTTGTTTGATTTCTCTATTACTAACTTGGCTTGACCATTTGTATATGGATGATAGGTAGTTGAAACTTTATGAATCACACCATCCTTTTGCATTAAAGCTTCAAAAGAACAGTTGCAAATATATGTGCCTTGATCATTGATTATGGCATATGGCATACCATACCTCGATAACACATTTTTTTTCAAGAACTTTACAACAGTTCCATTATCATTGGTATAGCATGCTACGGCTTCAACCTATTTTGAAACGTACTCCATAGCAAGGATGATGTATAGGCACCTAGATGAAGGTGGAAATGGTCCCATAAAGTCTATTCCCCAACAATTGAATATTTTTATTACAATAACTAGGTTTAGAGGCATCATATGGCAATACCTAACTTTTGACAATTTTCACAAGAATGATAATAGTGATGAGTGTCTTTGAACAAAGTAGGCCAATAAAGACTGGACTGCAAAATATTTGTAGAAAAATGACCACCGCATCCATCGCTATGACAAAGTTTTAATACACTAGACACTTCATCTTAGGAATGCAATGTCTCATGATTTGATCACAATCGTATTTGAAAAAGCAAAGTCATCCCAGTAAAAATTACACACTTTCAACCAAAAACTTTCTTTTGTCTTGCGATCTCCAAGCAGATTGAATTTTTCTAATTTCTAAGTAATTGACAATGTGTAAGTACCAAGGTAACTTGGTGAGGAGAGTAGATGATTTTCAGGAAATTCATCACAAATTGGTAGGCCATCAATAGAATCATTGAATTCCAAACGAGTTAAATGGTCAACTACCACATTCTTAACTTTTTTCTTTTCCTTAATGGTCGAATCAAGCTCTTGTAGAAAAAGGATCCACCTGATGAATTGGGCCTTAACATCCTTTTTGAAAAAGAGATACTTAAGAGCTAAATGATCTATAAAGACAGTGATTGGTGAACTGATTAGATATAAATGAAACTTGTCAGGAGCAAATACTACAGTAAGCAACTTATTTTCTACGGTTGAGTAATCCATTTAAGCACTGTTCAAAGTTCTACTTGCTTAGTATACTACAAAGGGTTTTCCTTTTCTTCGTTGACACAAAACGGCTCCTACAACATAATTCCTTACATCATACATAATTTCCAATGGTAAACTCCAATTAGGGGATTGCATGATTTATGCAGAGGTTAACTTAGAAATTAGAGATCGGAAAGATTCTTCACATTTTTTCGTCCATTCGAACACTACATCTTTCATCAAAAGGTTGCACAATGGTCTTGATATGGCTGAAAAATTTTGAATAAACCTTCGATAAAATCCAGCAAGTCCAACAAATATCGAACACCTCTAACAATCTTAGGAGTGGCCATGTTCGAAATGAGTTCAATATTTGCTAGATCAACTTCAATTCCTCTTTTAGATATAATATGTCTAAGAACTATGCCAGTTGGAACCATAAAATGGCATTTTTTTCAATTTAACACAAGGCCTTTCTCTTCATATATTATCAAAACAACTTCCAAATTGAGTAGGGGCATGTTAAACATATCACCAAAGACGGTCAAATCATCCACAAAAACTTTCATAATCTTCTCAATCATGTTATTGAAAATGCTCATCATGCATCTTTGAAATGTAGCCAGAGTGTTACAAAGTCCAAATGGCATACACCGGAAAACATAAGTACCAACAAGACATGTAAACATGGTCTTTTCCTGATCTTCTAATGCTATCTTTATCTAATAACATCTTGAGTAACACCCGAGAATTTCTAATGTATTAGAAATGTATTAAGTTAAGGATTATATTAAGATAAAAAATACAGTTTAAGAAAAAATACTGTATAATGACATGAAAAATTGTACAGTATTAGGATAATACAGTGTAAGAATTAGACTGTTTAAGGTCATGTAGTATAAAAATTGGGCTGTTTAAGTTAAAGTAGTATAAGAATAATACTACTTAAAGAATATGGATGAATAAGAAAGGTTATGTTTGGCCTCCAAAAATAAACCAGAGGCAAGTAAAATATTTAATACAATCTAAGGATATGTTTTTGCATTGATTTTACCATGACAGTGTAAGAAAAAAATGTGTGTGGTAAAAAATTACACAGTGTAAATTTTGGGCCCCACAAAGTGGACACCCACTTGAATTCTATTGGGCCACCAAGCCATAAACGGTGGCCCAATCACCTTGTGCCACATGGGTAATCCAAAGGATTACCATGAGTCACCTAAAGGATAAACATGCATTTATTGCAAATATTTGCCAAAAATCACACTTCTTCTTCTTCCTCTAGCCACGGCAGCCATGGTTGGACATCTCCAAGAATTTTCTCAACCCAAATCTTTGCAAAAATAGTCCCATTTAAGTTCAAGAGGCAAAGTTCAAAGGATTTTAACAAGTTTAAGGGTAAAAACCTTAACTTTTTTCAAGGTTTTCATGGTTTTTCTTGGGTTAAGGAAGGAAAGTTAATTCAAAGCATTTTTGTGTGAGAAATGCTTAGGAAAAAGGCTTTAAATGAGCTCTTGGGGGGCTAGAAACCAAAAGTGCTATTTGGGATAAGTTTTGAAATTTTGTGACTTTTAATTTGATTTTTATTCTTTCAAAGGAATGTGGGCTTTCAAGCATAGTTTTGCTTAAATCCCATAGATACATGAATTATGGCATGGTGATGTTGTGAAAATTTAGGTTTTATTGTGCAAAATGTTAGTTTTTGCAAGAAGTGTCATTTTTGTAATTTTAGTACTAAGTTTGCAAAAATGATGATTTAGTATGAAAATGATTGAAACAAGAGTTGAAACTGCCCTTGTAAGGTTAGAGTTGTTGATTGAAAATGGATTTTGATAAAAATGCCCCAAGGACTAAATTGAAAGAAAAAGTTTCTTCTTGGCAGATTTGAAAATTAGCCAAAAAGTCCCCCTAAACGTGGGAATTTCAAAAAAGTTAAAGCATGAAAGTTATAAATCTTGACGAAACTATTAAACAATTAAACAGTTTGTCGAAAATCTCAACCGTTTGTGTGATTTTAATTTTACAAGAATTTGTTGAAATTGAAAAAAAATTTTAAAGGCCAAAAATGTCATTTTTACAAAGGATTTTGAATATGGTACTTTGAGCAAAATGTTCCTCATAGAAAATGGGGGCTAATGGATTAAAAAGATTATTTTTGGTTTTAGGGGGAAAAATGCAAATATTTTTGTATTTTGGGCCAAAATCAAAAATTGTGTGAAAACTAGGTTTTCACTAGAGAACATTGGTTTTCTATATTGCTGTAAGCAGTAAGTATTATAGATGCTAAGTTTTAAGGATTTAAAGTTAGGCAAGGAAAGAATGAAAGAAAATGAGATTAAGGGCAAAATAGTCATTTTGCCCTTATTGGCCACAATGGGCCCGAAACGCCCAATGTCAGGAAACGTTTCTTAGTGAGAATTTTTCCATAATATGTAGGTAATGGAATGTTAAAATTAAGTGACAAGTTTTATAGAGTTAAGAAATGGATGAAAACTTGATAGGAGTAAAAACGTCATTTTTATGAAAACAGCTAGAATAGAGTCGAACACTCTGATTTAGCATAACGATCTTAGATGAAAAATGTTCCGTAATATGTTAAGTAGTGAAACTACCAATAAGATGGAAAATTAACAAGGGATGTTTACATAAAGGAAAAGTAACCCCAATGGGTTACAAAATTAAGTAAAGAAAAGGGTAAGCCAATAGCATACAAGTTAAGTTAAGAGGAAACAAATGTTTAATGTTTACGCTTTATTATCAATCGAGTAGATTGATAAAAAGAAAGTTAACTAATTAGTCGGGTGTCATATGATCAAGACACAAAAGCCGACTAATAGAAGGAAAAGGAATGAGAAAGGAACAGAATAGAGAATGCTAGAGCATAGTCCGGGTAAGTTTAGACCTCACCTACGGCATGAAGTAAATAGTTTTTAAATGCTTATACATATATGTTTGCAAATGTGGTTGCAATTGTTATGCAAACTGTTTTAAAGTATGTTTGCATTTATTATGCAAAAAGTTTTAAAGATTTAAAGTAAGATTTGCAATGAATTTACAAGTGTTATGTTTAAAGTCTATTTGCATCTTGATATGTATAATGTTTTTAAAAGTTCAAGTTATAATTTTCAATGTAATTGACGTACGGTTGCATGTGAAATGCACAATGTTTAAAAGTGTACAAGTTATGATTTGCAAAATGAATTTGCATTATATGATGCATCTGTTTTGCCATAAGTTGCATTTGTTATGTAATACGTCGCATTGGTTATGCAATAAGTTTTAGAGAACAAGTTATGATTTGCAAAATGTGCTTGCATTTTATGTTGCATTTGTTATGCTATAAGTTGTATTCGTTATGCAATAGATTTTATAGTACAAGCTATGATTTGCAAGTGTGTTGCAAATGATGTGATTGCATTGGATATGCTCACTAAATTTAATAAGAAGGTAACGTAAAGATAAAAAGAAAGTGTTGTACCAACCTTTTTGTTATGAGGTAAAGAAAGTAAAGTTAAAGTTTGACCTCCTAGATGTGAGGTATATGACCTCGTGATCGATGGTCTCAAGTCTTTCGCAAGGGAAGCATCATGTTTATGATCTCATGATTAATGATGCTGGTACGAACACTAAAGTAAGATAAGGAAGGTTAAGGAATAAGGATAAAAGAATGTTTATAAGACATTCATAATTGAAAGTACGATAAGGAAAGTTAAGGAACAAAGGTAGAAAGTTAAAGTAAGAAAAGAATGTTCATAAGACATTCATAATTGAAAGTACATAATTGAGCATAAACAGAAACATGCATTTTAGTTTTGCTTGTTTTCTTGTTATGAAATATTAAAGACTATGAAAAACATTCTGAGGAATGTTTATGATAAACATTTTTATATTATGAAAAACATTCTGATGAATGTTCTATGTTAAATATTATTGAAAACATTTTCATGTTTACAAGAAAAGATTTATAAATGACGTGTTATGAAAAAAGTTACAAAAATGCTTTATTAAAACGTTTATGAGAAATGTTTTAGAAATGTTTTATGAAAAATGTTTATGAAAAAAAGTTTCAAGCGAAAGGTTTTTATGAGAAAGGTTTGTAAAGTATGTTAAAAATGATTTGTGAGTTTATGTTTAAACTTACTGAGTGAAAGCTCATCAAAAAGTTTCTTCATGCTGTAGGTAGTTTTATTGGCAACCAGTAGGACCCGTTAGAAGAGCTGGGTGCTGCGGAGGCCAGATATAAAGATTTAGGTATAGATACCACCATGGTTTTGCTTCCGCTACTCAAAGAAAAGGTTTTCCATGGTTTAATGTAGTGTTTGCGAAGTTTTTTAAAAAAATGAGAGTTTTAAGAAATGTTTTCAAAAGTTTTAAGATACATTGTACGAAATGTGTTATAAAATTATAAAGTGAAGTTTTAAGCTATGACTTAATAAATGTTTCTTATTAAGTATTACGAAACGATTTGAAATGTTTATATTTGTCAAGTATTAAGCGAGGTCTCAACTTAAATGGCGACAATGGTCGCAACAATTTTTAAGTACGTTTTAAAGAATGTTTAAAGAAAAAAAAATTAATTCAGTATTTTTCTTACTAAATAAGTAAGATTACTGTCTAAGAATGAAGTTTAATGAAAGTTAAGTGACGGCCGAAAAGGCAGGTCGTCACATCTTGAATATCCATCAAGAAAGCAATAAAAAGGATGACAAGCTACACATTCCAAGATTTGATCAATGAATGGGACTGGAAAATGGTCTTTACAAGTGACAGCATGTTACTTTTGATAATCAATGTACATACGCCATCTACTGAAACTCTTGTAGGAGATTTCCTTTTTCATTCTCAATCACAATTACACATGATTTTTTAGGTACAACTTGAGTTGGATTGACCCATTTACTGTTTGTAGTGGGGTAAATGATACCCGTATATAATAGTTTCAAAACTTCATTTTTCATAGCTTCTTTGCACTTGATCGGTGCTCTTTGTCAAGGACTACACTTAATTGCTTGGTTAAACATACAATTGTTGTGACATTATGCTTCCTTTTCACAGTGCACAAGTCTTTCATAACTTTGGCATAAGTCGACACTTGTTTGATTATTTGTAATAAAGGAGGTCGATCCAAACTTTTTTCAAGTGTTCCAAAATTTGTTCATAATTTCCAATTACTTTCTTAGTGGATTGAAGAGTTTGGGGGAAAGGAGCTTTTACTGGAAGCTTATTCACTTCTTTTCGTCTTTGTGGAATAGCTTCTTCACTACTCACGTTCATCGTGTTTAATGAATTTTACAATGATTTATCATTGTGAGTGGCAACATGACTAAACTGTTTTTCATTTTTCTCTTCAATGTTGGTAGTTTGTTTCATGTTTTGTTCTTCTGAAATGACTTGAGTTTGAGATGAACATTTTTCATGTTCTCGTGTGGTTGAAGTTTTAATTAATCTTAAGATCTAACTTTCAAATTCCTTGTTGTCTTCTACCAATCATGTGAAAGCAGCTTCAAACATTTGATTTAACTTGCTTTGTGCCTCAATGAATGCTTGCAATGTTTCCTTAAGAGATTTACTTGATGGGTGTGGATCATGCTAAGGAGCAGTGTACTCTCTTAGATACATTTCTTGTTTGATTTCCTATTGATTTCCAAATGAACATGCTTGATTCAAATTCCAACTACTGAAATTTGAATTGTTTCTTCCATCAAGATTGAGAATTTCGAGATAAAGAGTATAAGGCTTATGATATGTCCCTAAGGCATTACGTTGTTGCTCGTATACTCCTATCATTTCTTGATAAGTATGATAGTCTTGTAGTTGTTCAACCCTTCCACTCACAAAATCTTTTCCTTGCAATTTAACTCTAGTAATTGCCTGGATTCCTTTCTCATTCTTTGCTTTAAGGATTTCTAACTCCCTTGCGAAATTTTCAACTTGAACGCTAAGGTTGTAGTTTTCCTCTTCCCTTAGTTGATGAATTCTTGTTGATTGGGACTTATTAGTGCTATGAGTAGTATCTAATTCACCCCCATAATTTAACTTTCTTAGCAAATTCATTAAGAAATTCTTTAGCTTCTTTAGAATTTTTGTGTAGGAATTTTCCATTGCACATCACTTCCAAATATTGGTGATCATGACTTGTGAGTCCTTTATAGAAAATGCTAACAAGATACCATTTCTCATAACCATAGCGAGGACATTGACTCAACAAATCTTTAAACCTTTCCTAAGCTTTGTGAAAATTTTCATGATTGTTCCAAGAAAAAAGTCAAAATTTTTTTCTTGAGATTGTTGGTCTTTTGATAGAGGTAGTATTTATGGAAGAAAATAGTTGTCATGTCATCCCATGATTTGAAAATAGAGGTAGTATTTATGGAAGAAAATAGAGCCAGGTTTTGGCTTTATCTTTCAAACAAAAGGAAAGAATTTCAATTTGATGGAATCAACAATGTCAGCATAGTTATGGAAAGTAGTGGCAACTTCATTAAATTCACGAATATGAATGTAAGGATTTTTGGTTTCTAATCTAAAAAATGTTGGCAAAAGCTGAATCATGCCAAGCTTCAAATCTTGTTGTGGCAGATTTGATGGAAGCATAACACATGAAGGAATGGTAGTGCGAGTTGGGTGTATGAAATCTTTCATCAACAGCCTTTGAGGATTCTCACTAATGTGCACCACCACAAACAGATTTGAAAAGTGGTTGATGAAGGTGAAGAATGTGGAGAAGAATTCGATAATTGTTCACTAAGGTTTTTTAGGTTAGGAGCCTTTGTAAATCGGCCTAGTTTGTCTCAATGTTGAAGCATTAATCTTGAATGTTTCTCTTTTTTATTTTTTAATTTTTACAATTTTTTAATTTTTGAATTTAGAAGAAAAAGACAAAATGCTTAACTTTTTTTTTATTCAGGAAGAATAAAGTAGTGAGTGAAAAGCATATGCCTTGTTTATTTTGTAGATTTTAGGATTTATATCCTATTAGAATGTTCCTAGGAATGATTAGTGGGCCGAAGGCTCCTTAAAAACCAACCTCCTAGGCAGAATAGTGTTCCTGGAATGAATGGTATTGAGAGAATCTCCAAAAGTAACTGGTTATGGGAAAGGTTTCCAAACCAGTACTAACTTCAAGACAAAACTTCCTCAAAATCACAATTTATTTTTATGAAAAACCTAACTTTAAGTTTTATGAAATTTAATTTCTAAGTTCAAAACCTAAATCTAAACCTAAAACTAATAAACAACAATATTATACAAACTATAATTGAAAAGAAAATATATTTTTTATTTTTTAGATTGCTATTTTTTTATTTTTTATGAATAGTAAACAATGTGTAAATAGTAACCTATGTGAATGGTCACTTATTTAACTAAATAATTAACCTACAAATTAAAATTATAATATTACACTATTTACAAAATTACAGGTTGCATGAACAACATCAAAAGCATATGATTCTATGACCAGGAAGTGAATCCTCGCTCACTAGCCAACTTTGCACCTTCCCTAATAGTAATACACTCCGTAACGTAGGGAGAGAAATGACCTTAAACATGCTGAGATTTACCTACAATCACCAGGCTATCCGTATTTCTTCCAACAACTTCAATCTCGGTGTGATCAACAAAATTAAGAACAGCTACATCTACATTTATTTTGATAAGATAATCAAAGGAAGGAGTCCATGGGGCCCTGGAAATGGGAGCTCTTAAGGGTCTCATATGGTCAACAACCCAACAAGAAGAGTGGACTCCATAAATCCTGCCAACTCTTTGTATGATCTTTATAGCAGATAATGACCTCCCTTCAAACAGCTTGGAATTCCAATTAAGCCAAATACTCTAGCTGATAACATAAAACAATGCTTAACCTACCTCCTTCTTATTCGAAATACATAAAAGCAAAGTGAGTAAAAATGACCATCCTTGAAACTAACTAGGTCCTAAATAGAGCTACCCGTTGCCATACCTCTCTAGCTGTTAAGCATGTTTGGAGAGCATGGGTGCATTCTCAATTTCCTTTTCATAACTTAGGCATGTAGTGGGACACATAATCTCCCTCCTTACAAGGTAGAATTTCATCACTAAGGCCCCATGGGCTGCACTTTAAACATGAATCTTCTTGTTTAGGATTTGACATTTCCATAATTCACTTTCCGGCCCTAAACTAGATGCTTCACTCAGGCGAGCTCTTTCTATCTCTACCTTGCAACTAGAACAAACCTTGTATATTCCTTTACTATCGAAATGCCACAGTGGTATGTCATAACTACCATTAAGGATGCTCAGTACAAGCTCTACATCAATGGGCCATAAAATGGATATTAAGGCCTCCATCGACTAACCACCATTCTTAATAAGGCTAGACACCATAAGAATCCCACCATCCTTAGGGGTGGGGGGTCAAGATCGAGTAAAAGTACGAAACAAGAAAGGTCACAGCAGCCATGGATCTTCAAAAATTTTCACAAAATTACCATTACAAATTTTCCATCTCAATCCCACCTCTAATAATCTACGCCCCTAAACTACACTTTGCCATAATTATGAAGGATTATGCCCTATAGAAGCATTTAGAAAATAAAAATTAGCTGAGTACATAGCTTTGAGTACACAAGCCATAAGAGACAATGGATCAGTCAAAATTCTCCATGCTTGTTTTGTAACTAGTGCTCGATTGAAAGATAGCATGTTCTGAAGTGCCATTCCCCTGTTGGGGAATTAGACGCCTCTTAATTCTAAGAACACTAAGAACAAATGATTGTAGAAAAGAAAAGAAAAGAAGAAAAAAAACACCAAATTTTTATACAAATTTGTCCAAATTTGAGACTACGTCTGTACATTCTACTATGATGAAGGAGATGAATATAGATTACAAGACAAATTTTATCACATGCTCTCAATTTTGTGTTTCCCAAATCTTTCTTAGCTCTCTCACACACCCCAATAGCCTCAAGCTCAAAATATGCCTCTCTTAAAAATATGAGTCACTATTGCTCTCTTAAGCCTTAGCCTTCTTATTTCTATTTATACCCCAAAGAAAAAGAGAAAAAATCACTACAAATAGAAACCCTAGCAGTTCTCCTTTTTGGGGCATTGGAATTCTGACGTTAGCCTTCAAAAATCGCATAGGGCACATTGCAACACTGGTTAGGGTGCCACCGTGGTGCTCCTCTTTTTTTTTTCTCTCTTCTTTCTCTTTTGTTGGGTTGATTTGGCTCCATCCTCCAACAATCTCCCATTTAGAGACTAATCAATCACCATGTCTCTAACTGCAACGGCAACAACTTTTCACGCCTCATAGAGAAGTCCAACTAAAGTTACACACAACTTCAGTTTCTTAATCGAAACAGTTTTCGTAAGCATATTTGCTGGATTCTGACTCCCAAGAATCTTTTCAACCTTTAACATTCCACCCACTAGGGCTGGTCTGATGAAGTGATAACGCAACTGTATATGCTTCGTCCTAGCATGAAATGTAGGATTTTTTGCCAAGAGAATGGCGCTCTGACTGTCACTGTGTATGTGACCCAGTTCTTCTAGAAACGACTACAATCAAATCATCTCCTTACTTGCTTCAGTCATCGCCACATACCCTGCTTCAGTTGTAGAGAGTGCAACCATCTTTTACAGCTTCAAGACCCAAATAACTGCTATGCCATCCATAGTATAAACAGAATCGGTGGTACTCTTTCTACCATCAATGTCTCCAGTCATATCAGCATCTACATAACCCTGTAATCCCAAGTCTGACTTCTTGAAACATGGAGCTAAGCTTGTAATACCTCTCAGATATCTGAGGATCCATTTTACTGCCTTCCAATACTGCTTGCCTGGATTGTTCATGTACCTGCTCACAACTCCCACTGCATGTGCAATGTCTAGTCTGGTATAAGCCATGGCGTACATGAGACTGCCTATTACTGAAGCATAAGGCACCTTAGCCATGTGGTCTTGTTCCTGTTCTGTGGTCGGTGATTGCTCCTTTGACAACTTGAAGTGACTAGCCAAAGGAGTACTCATAGCTTCGCATTACTCATGTTGAATCTTTTAAGCACCTTTTCAACATATTCTTCCTGTGATAGTTTCAAACCACTACTGTTTCTTGTTACTCTCATCCCAAGGATTTATTTTGTAGCACCTAAATCCTTCATCACAAACTCATTAGATAGCTCCTTCTTTAGCTTGTCAATCTCCTGTTTGCAACCTCCTGATATCAACATGTCATCGACATATAGCAACAATATAATGTAGGAGTCACCATTGCCTGGGAGCTTGTTTAAGGCCATATAAGCTCTTCTGAAGTTTGCACACCATGTTCTCCTTACCCCATACTTCGAAACCTTGTGCCTACTTCATGTAGATCAAGTCTTCATTAGCCACTAGTGCAAGTACTGTTCTGATCATGGTTAGTTTCACCACTAGAGAAAAAATCTCATTGAAGTCAATGCCTTCTTTCTGTTAAAAGTCTTTTACCATCAGCCTTGCCTTGTACCGTTTGCTACCATCAAATTCATATTTTATCTAGTATACCCATTTGTTATGCAAGGCCTTTTTGCCCTTTGGTAACTTTATCAATTGCCATGTCTGATTGGACATTAAGGAATTCATCTCATCCCTTATGGCTAACTCCCACTTGACAGAATCTTTAGCCTACACGGCTTCATCATAACTCTCTGGTTCACCTTTGTTAGTCAACAAAATATAATGCAGTGAAGGGGAGTATCTCTGCAGCGGTCTGATTGTCCTGCTAGATCTCTTGATTGGAGTAGCAGGAGTGCTCTGGTTTCCTTCTGGAGCTATGTTTTCTTGGTCTTCAACTTCTAAATTCTACACTTCTACTTCAGGAAGATTCTTTAATGGAATCATCTCAGGCTTCTTATCTTCAGTCCCTAAACTCCTAAAGTTAGTGCTGTCTCTGTCCTTATACAAAACACCTTATTGAAGATCACATCCTTGCTCCTGATAATCTTCTGATTTTGGTCATCCTAGAAATAAAAACCAAACTCAAGTCCACCATAGCCAACCAGAAAACATTTCTTAGATTTTGCATCGAGTTTACTTCTAGCAGTAGAATTAATGTAAATATAGAAAACACAACTAAATACTTTCAAGTAAGAGAGGTCAACCTTTTTACCGCTCTATACTTCTTCCAGTAGCTTGAACTTCAATGGTGTGGATGGACTTCTGTTGATCAGATGAGCTACAGTGTTAATTGCCTCAGCCCAAAACGACTTTGATAGCCCCACATGTAACCTCATGCTTCTAACACGGTCATTCAAAGTCCTGTTCATCCTCTCAGCTACGCCGTTCTGTTGTGGTTTCCCTGGAATAGTTTTCTTCATCTTTATTCCATTCTCAACACAGTATCGCTTGAAATCATCATCTATGTACTCTCCCCCATTGTTAGACTGCAAGCACTTCACCTTTAAATCTGTCTTATTCTCCACCATAGCTCTCCATCTCTTGAAGCATTAAATACATCAAATTGGTTTTTCAGAAAGTAAACCCATACCTTCCTGCTTGAGTCATCAATAAACCCAAGAGAAGACACCATCAAAGGTCCCCACACATCAGTGTGAACTAGCTCCAACTTCTTAGACTTAGGCTCTCTACCTGTCTTTGAGAAACTAACTCCCTTCTGCTTGCCAAAGATGTAGGCTTGACACAACCTGTGATCAACAATTTTCAATCCCGGTAGTTTTCCTTTACAGTGAAGCACCTTCATTCCCTTCTCACTCATGTGCCTGAGTTTATAGTGCCATAGTTCAGTATTAGTAGCAGAGTCAGCAACTGCTATCGTATGTTTGCAACTAGAATTAATGTAGAGAGTTCTAACTTTACGTCCCTGAGCAACAACCATAGCTCCCTTTGTGACTTTCCTACCTCCACAATTGACGGTAACATTATATCCTTTGTCATTTAATTGTCCCACCGAAATCAAGTTGTGCATTAATTTTGGGTACATGTCTCACCTTATGAATCTTCCACATAGACCCATTAGGCATTTTTATACTGATATCTCCAATGCCAACAATATCCAAAGGTTTACCATCAGCAAGGTAAACTTTACCATGATTTCTGGCAACATAATTCTCTAAGACCTCACGATGTGCAGTAGTGTGGAACAATGTTCCTAAGTTTATCACCCATGAATCAAGGGAATTGTCAACAAACAAGAGTAAGCATCCTATGCCTTTTCAATGGCAGCATTTACGGCATCATTATTCTTATCTTCATTCTCCTTCAGAGCCCTACAATTCTTCTTCAAGTGGCTAGTCTTTCCGCAGTTCCAATACTCCACATTCATACCATTCCTTGACTTACTTCTCGCATTCCTCGACTTACCCCTTTTGCCATTATCCTTGTTGGAATGCCTCTCAGGACCCCTATTCTCAACATTAAAAGACGAGTTCAAGGTTGAGGCTTCACCAGAATCCTTTCTCTGAACTTCTTCCACCAGAATAGAGTTTCTGACAAACTTTAATTTTGCATTCCCAATTGAATTTGTAATGGCCACCTTCATGGGTTCCCATCTATTTGGTAGCGAGCCCAAAAGGATTAGGGCATTGATCTCATCATCAAATTTAATCTCCACTGAGACCAATTGATTCAAAATGGTATTGAAATTATTCAGATGCTTTACCACCGAGGCACCTTTGGGTATTTTTAGATAAAAGAGTTTCTTCATGAGGTGTACCTTGTTATTTGCCGAGGGCTTCTCATACAAGTCTGATAGGGCCATCATCATCCCTACTGTGGTCTTTTTCTTCACTACGTTATGGGCCACATTCTTTGACAAGGTCAAACGAATCACACCTAACACCTATCTATCAAGGAGAGTCCACTCCTCATCCTTCATGCCTTTGGGCTTATTACCCAAGGGCAAGTGTAGCTTTTTGTTGTAAAGGTAGTCTTCCACTTGCATCCTCCAATAGAAAAAATCCAAATCATTAAATTTGGTAATATTGACAGCCGACCCTTCTTATTCCGTCATTGTTCTTGACCTGAACCTTCACTCTAATACCAATTGTTGGAGAATTAGGCTCCTCCTAATTCTAAGAACACTAAGAACGAATGATTGTAGAAAAGAAAAGAATAACAAAAACCAAATTTTTATACAGGTTCCTCTAAATTTACGACTACGTCCTATTTCTATAATACCTGCTAAATTTTCATGCAACGGATTATGTCAATTAATGATGACGTTAAGTATTTTCTTTATTTTATGTGTTACAATGTATGATATAAAGGTGCTAACTATTTTATTTTAAGTGTTATGACAGGTGACGGTCACATGAAATCGATATGCTCAAGTGTTTATGTTATTAATGCAGTATGTTTAATAATGATTTTTGTGATAATTTAATGTTTTGATGAATTTTAGTATGTTAAGGCAGATCGGTAGGCCGAACCTTCAAGTTCGGTAGGCCAAAATAACTCTCACGGAACGACAGGCCGATGGATATAATCGGTAAGCCGAACTGAATGATCGGCAGGCCGAAGACTGCTAACGAGCAATCAGCAGAAATCACCCAAATTTGTGACGATGATGATTGGATGTGATTGGATAATGATTGTTGATTGATTGGCACATTTTGGCTTAATTTTTTTCTTAATTTCAGTAATAGAGCATTTGACTTTTGATTGATTAGGATTAATTGATATGGTTTACTCTTTAAAAATTTTGAAATATGGTAAGTGGAGCTAAATCATTGATTTTTCCTTAATCTCCTCCATTCCCACATGATTTGGGCCCTAATTTAATCAAAAAATTCTGATTGTAACAGAGATTGTGACCTCCTCCATTATTTTAATTTTTTTTCATTAAAAAAAAAAGAGAAAATTCTCTCTCTATCACGTTTTCTCTCTCTCTTCCTTTTTCTCTCTTCATCTCATTTATCTTCTTCTTCTCCCTCTCAATTTCCCCTGCTATTATTTGTAAGAAATATTGAAATTTCTTTGGGTGAATTTGAAAGTGTTTTGAGAAGAAATCGTTTTAAAATAAGGACTCATTTTTTCGATATTTCTTCTCCTTAATTCGACTACCATATCTTGGTCTAAGAATTTTCGTTTGTTTTGAAATTTTAATACGTTGTTCATGCATGTGATATGTGCTAATCCTCTAAATATTACATTCATTAGATTTCTCTATGATAAGATATGAATTTTCTTTTCTCTGCCACTCATAGAAAAGTATGGTTGTTTGGTGATTTTGCACGAAAATGTGGTCTTAGTTCATAATGCAAATGAATGATATTCTGTACGAAATTTGGCAGAAAAGTTCATGTATGTATTAAGTGTGGAATCGGAAAGTCTCATGCAAAATGGTAAATATTTTATGTGTTATTAAATTTTCTTTAAGGCTAGGTTTTTGTGGCTGTTTAATCAGTAAGTTATTAATGTATTGTCTATGTGATCTCTTTGTATGTCTAAATGAGTTTATTTGCTAATGAAACTTTTTATAGTACTGTGTTTATTGTATTTAGGTTGTCATATGAATTTTAGAGTCATAGTAATTTTACTCAATTTATTATATTACGTTAAATGCATGAAACTCATTGCTTAATATGATAGAAGATATTTTGTTCTTGTTGTTCCATGCACGTTTTTAAATAGTATGGAATTTATTTAAAGGTCATTTTTGGATATGTTGAAGTTTTTGATGTCTAATGCATGCAGGATTTTTATGGAATTATTTTGAGATGTTCATAATTTATTTTATGGATGTAAGTATGGATTGCTCACTGTGTTATTGTTGTTGGCAGATTTTGTATAGTATGATATGTGATTTATTTAAATAATTAAATGAAATTTTTATGACTAATGAAAAATCATGATATTATATTTATATGTCAACATTGTCCCTGCCAAGTTTGGTACTCAAATTGTGTATAAATTTGAAGTTAATGAGCTATGATTTCATAAGGGTCAAAAAATATTTGTGATTGATAGTTTTATTCTAATGATTTATGGGTTAGGAAGCATGTTATAATTTATGTTTCGAGAGATGAATGTATGTGTGAAGTTATATGGTAATGGATGTTATGATGTGATGATTAATTCATTAAAAATATATGTTAATTGCCATTTGTAATGAATGTATGATATAAACACAATATGAAGTAAGTACATCAAGACCACGGCGTCGTCACCTACAAATGAAGGTTAAGTAAGTTTATTGAGATAAGTACATTCTCACCTGCAACATGATGAGTTTATAAAAAGTTTGAAATCTATGTTCATGATGGTTTTATGATGATTTCTCATGATGATTTTACATGAAGTATTATTATGAAGTTTTTTTTTAAGGTATGAAGGTTTATGCATGTTTTGATGATAATTTTTTTTAAAGCATGAAAGTATAAATATGTATATATGTATCACCTAAATAAGTGTTGCACACCCAATGATATGTTAAGTTATGATATGATATGATATGATGTCATGTTTGGTTTGGGATTAGCTACCCCTCTCCTCTCATGACGTTGTGCCTACCATGATGACGTTTATGGTGCAACACTTGGGCCCTTAACATAAAATGAATAAAGTTTTAATATGGACAATGTAATGAAAGATATGTTCCTTATGAAAATGTGCCTAGTGCACTATTATGATGATGATGTTCATAAAATGTTTTAAGTTGCGAGATTTAAATGTACTTAGTAAGCATTAGCTTATTCAATTTTAGATCATATTGTAGATAAAGGTTAGAGAGTTATGGAATAGGTGGAGGACACTGACGGGCGTGTGAGCTAAGGACGATGAATTGCAAACGGAAGAACACCAAAGAAGGAAATTTTAATGAAATAAACCATGTTTTACAATTCCGAGTATGTTTATTTCATGAATTTTAAGGATTTGAGTTATATTTTATAATTTTGAATATGTTTATTTGACGGACTTTTAAAATTTGTAGTTATGACAATTTAACTTAGTAGTTTACCAATTATCTTCCGCTTCTGAAACATTAAGAATGTTTTTTTTTTAAACAAATTTTTATAATGGTTTGGCCTGCCGACCATTACTGGTCAAACTGTCGATGTATGGATTGGCCTGCTTAATGCCCTGTATCGGCCTGCCGATCTTATTAATTTTTAAACCCCGTTTTGCAAAGCCTCGGACGGCCTACCGATGGATGACCTTTGGCTTGCCGGTCGAGTTCGGCTTGTCGAAGTCTTAAGTTTGGCTTGCCAAACTGTGTATGCAGATTTTAAAGATGTTTTTAAAAGTTTATTCATTTTGCTTTGTATTGATAAACTATTTAAAGAATGTTTATAAATAAGTAATATATTATATATTGATGTATATATATATAACATATATGCATGGATCCTAGGTATGTTTTCCAATTTATGATTTCAAATTACCTTTTTATCAAATAGTTTATCCTAAAATAAAAGTATTTCAAAATGAATGTAACGACATCTGTGACGTCCGTAAAGGGCCATTACAGGCTTTGGTATCAGAGCGGATTTTCATTTTCAATTCATATCATCACACATCAGTCTAAGTCCTCCAAGTAAGTATGTTTTAAGTTATATGTTAAGGTGCAAGTATGATGATAAATATAAGGTTTAGATGTTTATTGATAATGCCCTAGTAGTGAAAACCTGTCTCATAAATTAGAAGATTATTCCTAAGTTTATAACTCTTTTAGGAAATTAACTATGAATGGCCACAGAAGAATGTAAACCCACACTCAGACCAACTAGATGTTGACGACGATGATCATTGAGTTGCAAAGACAACTAGAAGAGCAAAGAAGAGAGATTGTTGAATTAAGGGCTAATGGCCACAATGGTGAACAACGAGGCAATGACGTGCCTCCTCCTCCTCCTCCTCCCCAGCCACAAGTCAATGAAGTTCCGGCACCTACTGTTGAACCTAGAGCGGCCTATCAGGAACCCCTACTAGTCTGATGGAAGAGGATCAAGCCAACAGATTTCGAAGGTTCTAAGGATCCACTGGTCGCACAAGGATGGTTAAAGACAATTGAAGCTACTTTGAGACTCATGGGCTTCAAAGATAGTGAGAAGGTTCTTTGTGCATCGTACTGTCTTACCATAGAGGCTAGGATTTGGTGGGACAGCATCGAACAGAGTAGGAATGCTGATGAAATGACATGGACTGACTTCGTTCATGAGTTCAATACGAAGTTCTTCCACATGAATATTACCAAAAAGCACTATGATGAGTTTGAGAACCTACGCCAAGGAGACATGTCGGTAATGGATGTTGTGCCAAAATTCGATCAGCTAGCTCGTCTTTGTCTAAGGATGGTTAGCAATGAAAGTGAAAGGATCAAAAGATTGATTAGGGTTCTTAGGCCAGAGATTACTGCGATAGTTGATGGGGCAAGTCTACCCAAAAGCTAAGAGCAGGATGTTTTGAGGGCCCAACATGCAAAATTCCACCTATCGAAGCTAAGAAGAAACCAGCCTCAGTCAGGTCAGCCGACTAGTTATGTAATCAACCAGAACCACCCTCCACACCAAAACAACGGCAACAACAACAACAGCCAGCACTGGAGGAACAACAAAAGGAAGGGCAACTCTTAGATTCATCAGAGTCAAGGCAACAAAAGACATAATGGCAGCCAGCACAACAACAACAACTACAGGCAGTTTCAACCATGCGCCAAATGTGGAAGGAATCATCCTAGAGAATGTCGTCAGGGAACTAACCGGTGTTCTATCTGTGGACGAGAAGGTCATTTTGCCAAGAACTGTTCGAACCAGATGAATGCTTAGGCCCGACAGAGAGCTCCTCCAACCCAACTTCATTAGATGTAAGCTTCCTTAAAAGGGCCACTGATTAGTCAAGGAAGACTTAAAGCCCCACCTACAAATACCCGCATCTACGCCATGACAAAATAACAGGTGGCTATTGAAGCCTTAAATGTAGTCACAGGTCAGATCGCAAGTCTTTCTATTGATGCATATGTTCTCTTTGATATAGGTGCTACACATTCTTTTGTATCGATGTCCTTTTCTAAGAAGTTAGGGGTTCATTTAAAGCCTATGAGACAGGGATTCACTACGACACTACCCTCAGGGGAAGTGATGATATCTACGCACTGTATGCATATTGTTCCCCTATAGATTTCTGAAAGGGAACTTTTCATCAACCTCATCGTGATCGACATGAACAAATATGATATGATTCTTGGAATGGATTTTCTGACTAAGTACAATGCTTCTATTGAATGCCAAAAATGAAAGGTGACCTTCCAACTAGAAGGTGAATAGAAGTTCTTGTATGTTAGCGAGCCCAAGAAGAAACCCAGTATGTTTTTGTCCAACATGAAAGCAAGGAAGTTGTTAGCTAGCGGTTGCATGGGCTATCTGGCTAACTTTGTAGATAAAAGGCAAGAAGAAAAGATAAGAATTGAAGATGTGGCAGTAGTACATGAATTTTCAGAGGTGTTTCTAGATGATTTGTCAAGCCTACCTCCTGATAAAGAAGTTGAATTCAAGATTGAGCTCACTCCAAGAACCGACCTGATTTTGAAGGCATCTTACAGAATGGCCCCGGTAGAGTTAAAGGAGCTTCATATGCAACTAAAAGAACATCTCGATAAAGGTTTCATTAGGCCAAGTCATTTACCATGGGGAGCTCCAGTCTTGTTTGTTAGGAAGAAGGATGGCACTATGAGACTCTGTATCGACTATAGGGAGTTAAACAAGGTAACAATCAAGAACAAGTACCCATTGCCTTAAATCGATGACTTGTTTGATCAGCTTAAGGGTGCATCTATGTTCTCAAAAATTGATCTATGGTCAGGATATCACAAGTTGAAGATTAAAGAAGGGGACATCCCAAAAACAACATTTAGATTGAGGTATGGTCACTATGAGTTTGTGGTTATGCCTTTTGGTCTAACGAATGCACCTGCAGCCTTCATGGATTTGATGAATTGGGTATTCAAGGACTTCCTCGATAAATTTGTTGTTGTGTTTATCGATGATATTCTTGTTTATTCAAAGAATCAAGAAGAACACGAGGAGCATTTGAAATTGGGCTGGAGACATTAAGGAGACATAAGTTATATGCAAAATTCTCCAAGTGCAAATTCTGACTTGATAGAGTGTCTTTCTTAGGGCATGTAATATCAAAAGAAGGAATCATGGTAGACCCTGCTAAGGTGGAGGCTATTCTCAACTGGAAACAACCGACGAATGCAAGTGAGATCAGAAGCTTCTTGGGCCTAGCCGGTTATTATCGGAGATTTATGGAAGACTTCTCCAAGATAGCAACCTCACTCATGAATCTAACCCGCAAGGGAAAGAAGTTCGAATGGACAGAAGCATGTGAGAAGAGTTTCCAAGAACTGAAGAAGAGGCTAACGACAACTCCAGTATTGGCTATTTCGGAAGGAAACGACGAGTTTGTGGTTTATAGTGATGCATCTAAGATGGGCCTTGGTGCTGTTCTAATGTAGAATGACAAGGTGATTGCTTATGCCTCGAGACAATTAAAGGACTATGAGAAGAACTATTCTACTCATGACCTTGAGTTAGCGGTCATTGTTTTCGCTTTGAAAATATAGAGGCATTATTTGTATGGAGTCTAATGCAAGATCTTCACTGATCATCAAAGTTTAAATTACTTCTTCACTCAAAAGGACCTGAACATGAGGCAACGGAGATGGCTAGAGCTGGTGAAAGATTACGACTATGAAATCCTTTATCACCCTAGAAAGGCTAATCGAGTGGCTGATGCTCTAAGTAGGAAGTCAGCAGCTACGTTAATGTCATTGCAAGCAATGTCTCAACCTTTGAGAAAGGAAATTCAGGACTTCGGTTTGGAACTTGTCATGGGCCAACTATCAACACTCACTCTTACTTCAACGCTGCATGATGAGATTCGGAGAAAGCAAGATGAAGATGTAAGCCTTGTAAGGATTAAGCAGGAAATGAAAGGAGGCAAATGTGAAGAGTTTCGAATAGCAGATGACGAAACTCTATACCTCAAAGACCACGTATGTGTTCCCAACATTGATGGCCTTAAGGAAAGAAACTTGGCGAAAATTCATGACACTCCTTACTCAATTCATCCAAGTGCAACAAAGATGTATAATGATCTAAGGGATAACTTCTGGTGGTTTTGAATGAAATGTGATGTTGCTATGTATGTAAAGAAATGTTTTACATGCTAGCAAGTTAAGGTTGAACACTAGAGACTTGGTGGTGATTTGTAGTCAATCCAGACACCGAAATGGAAATAGGAGGATATTACAATGGATTTTATTACCGGTTTGCCCAGAACTATGAATGGATATGATGCTATTTGGGTTGTTGTGGATCGACTGATGAAGATGGCGCATTTCATTCCTATCAAGATCACTTACTCCATGAAACGGTTAGCGGAACTCTATGTCAAGAAGATTGTACAATTGTATGGAATCCCTAAGTCTATCATCTCAGATCGTGATGGCAGGTTCGCGTCCAAGTTCTGGAAAAGTGTATAGGTTGCAATAGGGACCAAGTTACATTTTAGTTCAACTTTCCATCCTCAGACAGACGGTCAAATGGAGAGGACGACCTTAATCTTAGAAGATATGCTTCGGGCTTATACTCTTGACTTTAATACCAGCTTATGTAAAATGCCACCATTAGCGGAATTCGCTTACAACAATAGCTACCAGGCAACAATTGGGATGGCACCATATGAAGCCTTATATAGGCAGAAATGCATGTCGTCAATATGTTGGCATGAAGCTGGTGAAAAGAAGTTAATGGAAGGTGCTGATGATGAAAAGACTGATTTTGTCAATGAAACCTCCAAGATGATAAAGATGATAAGAAGGAGAATAAAGACCACGCAAAGCCGTTAGAAGAGTTATGCTGATAGAAGAAGGAGACCCTTAGAATTCGTCGTAGGTGAATTTGTGTTCATGAAAGTTGCACCGATGAAAGGAGTTATGAGGTTTGAGAAGAAAGGCAAGTTGAGCCCAAGATTTATCGGACCTTATAAAATTGTGAAGCGGATAGGCAAAGTAGCTTATCAGTTGAGGTTGCCTTCAGAAATGTCCGCAATGCATGATGTGTTCCATGTATTAATACTCAAGAAATATGTTCCAGACCCTACGCACGTGATTGAGCCACAAGTGATCGAGATACAAGATGACTATGGTTATAAAGAAAAGCCAGTGGAGATACTAGATCGAAAAACCAAGACCTTGAGGAATAAAGAAATTCCATTGGTCACAGTGCTATGGCAAAATCACCAAGTGGAAGAAGCCACATGGGAATGCGAAGATGACATGAGAACAAAGTATCCGTAACTATTCTAAGTTTCGAGGACAAAACTCTTATAAGGTGGGGAGAATTGTAACACCTGCCAAATTTTCATGTAACGGATTATGTCAATTAATGATGACGTTAAGTATTTTCTTTATTTTATGTATTATGATATATGATATAATGGTGCTAACCATTTTATTTTAAGTGTTATGACAGGTGACGGTCACGTGAAATCGATATGCTCACGTGTTTATGTTATTAATACAGTATGTTTAATAATGATTTTTGTGATAATTTAATGTTTTGATGAATTTTAGTATGTTAAGGCAGATCGACAGGCTAAACCTTCAAGTTTGGCAGGCCGAAATGACTCTCACGGAACGGCAGGCCGATGGATATAATCGGTAGGCCGAAGACTGCAGATGAGCAATCAGCAGAAATCACCCAAATTTGTAACGATAATAATTGGATGTGATTGGATAATGATTGCTGATTGATTGGCACATTTTGGCTTAATTTTTTTCTTAATTTCGGTAATAAAGCATTTGACTTTTGATTGATTAGGATAAATTGATATGGTTTCCTCTTTTAAAATTTTGAAATATGGTAAGTGAAACTAAATCATTGATTTTTCCTTAATATCCTCCATTCCCACGTGATTTTGGCCCTAATTGAATCAGAAAATTCTGATTGTAACAAAGATTGTGACCTCTTCCATAATTTTTTTTCATTAAAAAAAAAAAAGAAAATTCTCTCTCTCTCACGTTTTCTCTCTCTCTTCCTTTTTCTCTCTTCATCTCGTTTGTCTTCTTATTCTCCCTCTCAATTTCCCCTGCTATTATTTGTAAGAAATATTGAAATTTCTTTGGGTGAATTCAAAGGAGTTTTGAGAATAAATCGTTTTAAGGTAAGGACTTATTTTTCAGTATTTCTTCTCTTAAATTCGACTGCTATATCTTAGTTTAGGAATTTCCATTTGTTTTGAAATTTTAATACGTTGTTCAAGCATGTGATATGTACTAATCCTCCAAATATCACGTTCATGAGATTTCTCTATGATAAGATATGAATTTTCTTTTCTTTGCCACTTATAGAAAAGTGTAGCTGTTTGGTGATGTTGCACGAAAATGTGGTCTTAGTTCATAATGCAAATGAATGATATTTTGTACGAAATTTTGCAGAAAAGTTCATGTATGTATTAAGTGTGGAATCAGAAAGTCTCATAGTAAAATGGTAAACATTTTATGTGTTATTAAATTTTCTTTAAGGCTAGGTTATTGTGGCTGTTTAATCAGTAAGTTATTAATGTATTGTCTATGTGATCTCTTTGTATGTCTAAATGAGTTTATTTGCTAATGAAACTTTTTATGGTATTGTGTTTATGTGTTTTTAGGTTGTCATATGAATTTTATAGTCATAGAAATTTTATTCAATTTATCGGGTTACGTTAAATGTATGAAACTCACTACTTAATATGATAGAAGATATTTTGTTCCTGTTGTTCCATGCACATTTTTAAATAGTATGGAATTTATTTAAAGGTCATTTTGGATATGTTGAAGTTTTTAATGTCTAATGCATGCAGGATTTTTATGGAATTATTTTGAGATGTTAATAATTTATTTTATGGATGTAAGTTTGGATTGCTCACTATGTTATTGCTGTTGGCAGATTTTGTATAGTATGATATGTGATTTATTTAAATAATTAAATGAAATTTTTATGACTAATGAAAAATCATGATATTACATTTATATGTCAACATTGTCCCTGCCAAGTTTGGTACTCAAATTGTGTATAAATTTTAAGTTAATGAGCTATAATTTCATAAAGGTCAGAAAATATTTGTGATTGATAGTTTTATTCTAATGACTTATGGGTTAGGAAGCATGTTATAATTTATGTTTCAAAAGATGAATGTATGTGTGAAGTTATATGGTAATGGATGTTATGATGTGATGATTAATTCATTAAAAATATATGTTAATTGCCATTTGTAATGAATGTATGACATAAACACAAAAGGAAGTGAGTACATCGAGACCGCGGCGTCGTCACCTACAAATTAAGTTTATGTAAGCTTGTTGAGATAAGTACATTCTCACCTACAACATGATGAGTTTATAAAAAGTTTGAAATCTATGTCCATGATGGTTTTATGATGATTTCTCATGATGATTTTACATGAAGTATTATTATGAAGTTTTTTTTAAGGTATGAAGGTTTATGCATGTTTTCATGATAATGTTTTTTAAAGCACGAAAGTATAAATATGTATATATGTATCACCTAAATAAATGTTGCACACCCAATGATATGTTAAGTTATGATATGATATGATATGATATGATGTCATGTTTGGTTTGGAATTAGCTATTCCTCTCTTCTCATGATGGTGCGCCTACTATGATGATGTTTATGGTGCAACACTTGGGCCTTTAAGATAAAATAAATAAAGTTTTAATATGGACAATGTAATAAAAGATATGTTCCTTATGAAAATGTGCCTAGTGCACTATTATGATGATGATGATGATGATGATGATGATGTTCATAAAATGTTTTAAGTTGTGAGATTTAAATGTACTTACTAAGCATTAGCTTATTCAATTTTACATCATGTTGTAGATAAAGGTAAGAGAGTTATAGAATAGGTGGAGGACACTGACGGGTGTGTGAGCTAAGGACGATGAATTGCAAACGGAAGAACGCTAAAGAAGGAAATTTTAATGAAATAAACCATGTTTTAGAATTCCGAGTATGTTTATTTCATGAATTTTAAGGATTTGAGTTATGTTTTATAATTTTGAATATCTTTATTTGACGGACTTTTAAAAATTGAAGTTATAACAATTTAACTTATTAGTTTGCAATTATCTTCCGCTTTTGAAACATTAAGAATGTTTTTTTAAAAAACAAATTTTTATAATGGTTTAGCTTGTTGACCATTATTGGTCGGATTGTCGATGTATGGATCGGCCTACCGAATGCCCTGTATCAGCATGTCGATCTTATTAATTTTTGAAACACCGTTTTGCAAAGCCTCAGGCGGCCTAGCAATAGATGACCTTTGGCCAGGTCGAGTTCGGCTTGCCGAAGTCTCAAGTTCAGCTTGCCGAACTGTGTATGTAGATTTTAAAGATGTTTTTAAAAGTTTATTTAGTTTGCTTTGGTATTGATAAATTATTTAAAGAATGTTTATAAATGAGTAATATATTATATATTGATGTATGTATTAAAAAAATATGCATGGATCCTGAGTATGTTTTCTAATTTATGATTTCAAATTACCTTTTTATCAAATAATTTATTCTAAAATAAAAGTATTTCGAAACGAATGTAACGACATCTGTGACGTCCATAAAGGGGGCGTTACAGTTCTACTGCTGTAGATTTCACTATGATGAAGAAGATGAATACAGATTATAAGACGAATTTTATTACACACTCTCAATTTTTTGTTTCTCAAATCTCTCTTATCTCTCTCACACACCCTAATAGCCTCACGCTCAAAATATGGCTCTCTCAAAAATATGAGTCACTATTGCTCTCTTAAGCCCTAGCTTTCTTATATCTATTTATACTCCAAAGAAAAAGAGAAAAAATCACCACAAATAGAAACCCTAGCAGTTTTCCATTTTTGGGGCGTTGGAATTCTGACTTCAACCTTCAAAAATCGCATAGGGCAGACCTTTGGTGCCGCGGTGCTCTAAACGAGCGCTGCGGCACTGGTTCGAGTGGTGCCGAGGCGCCCAAACCTGGCACTGCCCTCCTCTATCTTTTTTTTTTTTTTTTTTTTCTCTTCTTTCTCTTTTGTTGAGTTGATTTAGCTCAATCCTCCAACACCCCCCCTTCCATTTAAGTCAGCACAAAATCTCCCATCTTATCAAATAAATCTTACACTTATCTCCACCTCCACCCCACCAGAACTTCGTAATCAAAGATTGAAGGTCCTCATACAAAGAAGAAGACTACTTAAATACACTCATAGCATACGTATGGGTAGCTCGGTCTACTACCTTGATGAGAATCTCTTTACCCCTACCGAGAATATTTTGCCTCTCCATAGCTGTTATTTCCTCCAAATGTTCTCATGAATACTATTAAAGAGTGGTCGTTTACTACCTCCACCGAAATGAGGGAAGTCCAAAAAAAAAGTCATGAGATGCATTATTATCTAGACGCAGAGAGTTCAAAATCATATCTTGATTCTCATCATCCATATTTGGACTAAAACTTACCGATGTTTTTTGTAAATTTATTTTTCTGACTTGAGGCGCCCTCATTGGCGAAAAATAGATGTGTGAGGTTTGGAGCAGACCCAGCACATTTATTCCCTGCCAGATGATTATCAGTTTCCACCCGTTGTAATAAAAAAGAGAATCCTCCTAAGCAAAGCAAGAACAAATACGAGGAAAAAGGAGGGCCTTGACAAATCCCATGTAATGGAACAACTTTCCCAATTGGTCGCTTATTGACGAGAAAAAGAGAATTGCACTGTTTCAATACATCCATTACATTTATCAATCCATCGTCTGGAAAACTCCAATCTATCCATAACTGCACACAAGTACCGCCACTCTACCCTATCATAGGCTTACTCATGATTAACTTTAAAGCCTTTGAGCACGCCCTACCTCCAGTCTTCCTCCGAATAATATGTAGCGTTTCAAAAATCACCACAATAGCCAACCCAGAATAAAGGCACTCTGTCAAAAATAATCCTTGGAAGGTGGACTTTCAACCTATTAGCAAGTGCTTTTACGATTATCTTGTACACTACATTACACAAACTAATTGGTCGATAATCGGAGACCTTCCTCAGAGAAAATTTTTGGAATGAGAACAATATGAGTGTTTCTAAGAGGTCTAATGGATTGACTACCACTTAAGATCTGCAAACAAATCTCAATAATTTTTGGACCCAATAGAGCCTAATTTTCTTGGTAGAATTCCGCATAGAGGCTATCCGGACCTGGAGCTATCTAAGGACAAATGTTGAAAACTGTAGATAACTTCCTGGGTTGTAAACAGACTAACAAGGTCTGACCTCATGGCATCTGAGACCCTAATTATTATTTTCTTGTATCTTGTACTCTTGTCACATGTCATCACAAGTTCTAACAAAAATAAAACATAACTACAAACCATTATTTTAACTTTCGTTACAACTTTGCCACTCTATACTTTCATTAGCAAAAAAAAAAAATTGTTTGCAAAATTTATTACAAAATTACTTTTGCAAGTACAAATTAAGTTTTTTTTTTAAGGAAACAAATAAATATATAGGCATATAATGTTATATATATATATATAAACTTAGGAGCAACTTTATAGTATTGTCATTCTAAAAGATTTTTTTCAAAACTATCCCTTTTAATAAAAAAAAGATGATTTATTAAAAGTCCAAATTACCTTTTGTAATCTCGTAGGTTCTAATTTACCCTTTGTAATTTGGTAGGTTCCAACTTTGGAACCTACTAGATTCCAAAATATTTTCTTTGAAATAAATAAGCACCAACTGCCTTCAGCCACTAACACGGGGTACCGGATTGTAACTTAGTAGGTTCCAACCTTTGAAGCCTAGCAAATTCCACTATATTTTCTTCCAAACAAAAAGCACTAACCACCTCTAGTAGCTAGCGCGAGGTGCTAGAATATAACCTAGTAGATTTCAAAGTTGGAACTTGCCAAAACATATGTTCTTTGAAATAAAGAAAGGCCAACCACCTCAGGTCGTTGGAACGGGGTGCCGGATTGTATCCTGGTAGGTTCTTAAACTAAAACCTACCAGATGCTAACATATTATTTTTGAAACAAAAAAATAGCAACCTTCTCTGGTTGTCGGAATGGTTCCAGGATGGAGCTTTCTAGTCGAAAGTAACCAAAAAAAAAGGAGCAAATCAAGAAAAAATACAATATGATCGCAAGATTAACAAAATAAAAATTAAACAGTTCGATGGAGATGAAATTCCCTGCGAAGAGATCAAACTAGAAAAATAAAATCAATATAATAAGAAATACATAAATACATATCTATATCTCTATGTATATATGTATGTGTTGGGTTTGGTGCCCTAAAAGCTGTGACATTGTACATATTGTTAATAAATAAATAAAGTGACATTTATTATTATTTTGGTTGCTTGTATGTATTATGAATATATTTGTAAACATCGAGAAAATTTCATGATTATTAATGTGACTATAAATTTAGCATATAAGTGTTATATGCTTATGGATAAAATTTATAGATAATAATCTAAATAGTCCGTAATAATTAATTAAAGTTTGGGATCTTTAATTAAATATTACAAGTGCGGTCCAATCTCATTTAGAATGAAATAGTCATTATCTGGACTATTAATATAAAGACATTGGATACTTTATATAATGAGATTATATAACCAGATAAATTATGAATCTCTAATAATTATCCGTTACAAATAGAGTATTTAAATTTATCACTATGATGATCATATATTTGACAGTCTTAATCCTGAGTATTTATTAGACTCCTATT
>CAMOHE010053437.1:0-88321 GCA_946598075.1 Artocarpus hirsutus
TTTCTCTCCGGTTTCAACGAAAGACTCTTTTAGGACAATTATGGCACTTGTAGCACATTTTATTTTGAGCTACATCAGATGGATGTTAAGACAGCGTTTCTAAATGGTGACATCGAAGAAACGATCTATATGGTGCAGCCAGAAAACTTTGAGTCGGGAGACCCAAAGAAGATGGTTTGCAAATTAAAGAAATCCATCTATGGACTTAAGCAAGCTTCTTATCAATGGTATTACAAATTTCATCAAGTGATAGTCTCATTCGGTTTCGAGATGAACGTTGTGGATGATTGTATATACTATAAGTTCAGTGGGAGTAAGTGTATTTTCCTGGTGTTGTATGTTGATGACATAATGCTTGCCACCAATGATATAGGCTTATTGCACGAAACCAAGAGATTTCTATCAAAGAAATTTGAAATGAAAGATCTTGGTGACGCCTCTTTTGTATTAGGAATTAAAATACACCGGGATCGCTCTCGGGGTATTCTTGGGTTATCACAAAAGAGCTATATCGAAAAGGTACTTAAAAGATTTGGCACGTAGGATTGTAAACCAGGAGATACTCCTGTGGCTAAAGGAGATAAATTTAGTTTAAGTCAGTGTCCTAAGAATGACCTTGAGGTTAAGGAAATGGAAAAGATCCCATATGCTTCAGCTGTTAGGAGTTTGATGTATGCTCAAGTTTATACTCGTCCGAATATAGCATACATTATTGGATTATTGGGCAGATATTTGAGTAACCCTGGAATGGATCATTAGAAAGCAGCCAAGCGGGTTATGCGATATTTACAAAGAACAAAAGATCACATGCTTACATATAAAAGGTCAGACCAACTCGAGATCATTGGTTATTCGGATTCGGATTTTGCTGGATGTCAAGATAGTCGTCGATCCACTTCGGGCTATATTTATTTGCTTGCTGGAGGAGCTATTTCTTGGAGGAGTGCTAAACAGTCACTCATAGCTTCTTCCACTATGGAGGCAGAATTTATAGCATGTTATGAGGCATCCAATCATGGAATATGGCCGCGAAACTTTGTCACTGGGCTGCAAATTGTGAAAAGTATAGAAAGACCACTTAAGTTATTTTGTGACAATAAATCTACAGTCTTATATTCCAACAACAACAGGAGCTCTTCAAAGTCAAAGCATATAGAGATTAAGTTTCTTGTTGTTAAAGAAAGAGTTCAGAGTGGTCAGGTGTCTATAGAGCATATTGGTACAAACTCCATGATAGCGGATCCGCTTACAAAAGGGTTACCACCCAAGGTCTTTCACGAGCACACTGCTCATATGGGTGTTCAGTTATTTGATGATATGCAGTTTTAGTGGGAGTTTGTATTTGAATGCTAATTTTCTTTGTATATAGACATTATGTGTTTGTATATGTTTTCTGTAGAAATAAAGAATACAGTTTACTTACACTCTGATTTTGGTACGGTTTTGATCTCATTCATATATAAGGTAGGACCAGTTGAAAATAGACATGTTTATATCACATTGCATGTAATTTTCATGCTACACATCCATACTTGATCTATGCCATTTGGTTCTATCGATATACGTAATCATTGATGGGTCTAGTCACGCTACATTTGTGACGAAGGCCGCTTTGATTCTATGTTGGTATGATCAATGAACGAGATTGTTCAGGAATACCCTTATATGTGATAGCAAAGGTTGAGCTCACTAAAGTTAACACATTTTGTAAAAAAACAAATGTGGCCCAAGTGGGAGATTGTTGGAAAATAATTTTCTATGTGGGCCTACATATTTAATTAAATGTGTTATAAATGCTATCTTAAGGCAAAGCCTAAATTAAAGTGATATAATTAAGATAAAGTTAAAAGCTTTATTGGGTATTAAAATAATGTATGGGTATATTTGTTAACATTATATGTGTAGATACCAATTTGTAATTTTCAGATTTTATGATGGGTGAAACTGAAAATACACTAAAATAACAAAAGTATTTATTCTGATTATGGTCCCCAATCTACACGTACATTTTATTCTTCCTGTTTTCTCTGAAATCCCATCTTCATAGAAAATCAAAAGGAGTACGTATTGGATTGGAAGGCAATAACCTAAATCAATCCAAGATCATGAATTCAGGTACGCTTCCGCAATTTGGTATAATTCTTCTCAATAATTTGACATGAACGATCCTGATAAAATATGGTTTAATCCATTCTAACAAAATTTTCTTCTAATATGGTCGCAAAACTAAAAAAATTTAGGTCTTAGAATTAAAACATCAAAAGTTAAATGGGAACACGTACCCACACTCTATATGTGCTTCGTCACTGATAACAGAAACTATTTATGATCTTGTCTATCATTTTTCGTACTATTTTCTAGTAAGTTTTATCTGTGGCCCTGAAAATTCTTGGTGGGGTGAATATAAGATGATGTTGTTGTAGGTTCACTATGTTGCTAAATGGAGGGGATCACTTTTATGATAAGCAGACAAGGACTTGGTGTTGGTGGAGGAACGGTAAGCTCAGAATGGTATCATTCCTTCACATCTATTTAGTATTTCATCCTAATTTAGTCCAAATGCATAAATAAAAGAATGAATGCCAAGATTCTCACTATTATCCTAACTTTTTAATGCCAATTTAGATAGTAAGTGGGTTGTCATTCGAGTAAGGAATCCACCCACTAATGCAATGCCAAATGGACACCCAATTTTAGCCTTTTGATAGGGAAACCACTCTTTAATGTTGTTCAATATTCGGTACTAAATTTGACATACATTATACTTGTACCAAATATGCTATATTCTAGCATTTGATTGTTATTGATTTATTGTTGAGTTTTTAACTTAATTACCACAACATTATTAGTTTTAAATTCTTTTAAAATTAAAAGTTTACTTTTACAAGTTTCAAAACATAATAATTATAAAAAAAAAAATAGATGTAGTATTTGAAATAGAGCACAAAATAGAATATCAAATATGTCAATTTAATACTTTTAAATGCAAAATAAAAGAATTGACAATTTTATTAGAAATGGTTTAATATATCAGGTGAGCTGGCATTAAAAAGTTAAAATTATAGTTCCCAGTAGTTTTTATGTAAGAACCATGATAAATATAAGATAGCTTCTGACCATTGTATGCCAGAGCTGTTTAAAGGTTAAGAAAAGTGCTTAGGGGCATCATTAGTATTAAGCATCATCACTAATAAAAAGTAGGTCTTACTTAAGTGTGTGACCTACCTTCTATTATTGAATGTTGTTTGACACCACTGGTGTCTTATAGCAATGCTCAAAGTTTAAAGACCTGAATAGTCAGTAAATGATGGGCATGCCAGAGTTGTCTCATTAAGCAACCAAATATTTGGTATCAAAAATGTCTTTCCAAAGAACTTCTTGCTGCCTTATTATTGTGGTTATGCTTGAATTCTGCGGCCATATGGATTTGATGTTGGCCAATCTGAGAGAGGATCAGTCCTTAAGGGATTAGATCTTGGTGTAGAAGGCATGCGAGTTGGAGGCCAAGTGAGACCAATTTTTAGAATGAAAATTACTCATTTGTCTCAACATGTTTTTTGTAGCTTAAGTTGGGTTTTAGAACACGAATAATGGGTGATAGCTTGATTTTGTTTTTTCCCTTTTATCTTCTTCTCATTAAACTGAGATCACATGAAGCTGAAATTAAAGAAGAATTTTGCTTTATTTGGATGAGCAATGGAAAGTCTGTCTCTCTCTTCAAGTGTTTGTGTAATTGTTGCTCTCCAGAGATTGCTGATTGTACCTCCGGAACTTGCTTATGGCAAGAAAGGAGTCCAGGAAATTCCTCCAAATGCCACAATAGAGGTAATGTGTTATGTTAGTCCAAAAAGAAAATGGGTGAATAACTATACAATGTTCTATTTCTTAGACTGCCCATTATCTATATTCTTTCCATATGTTTTTCTGTAGTTTTTTTTTCTTTGCTTTCTTTTTCCTAGCCAATTCTCTACAAAAATTTGTATTGCATATGTGGAAATTCTGTAGTGATTTTGTTTCATCTCCAGGAGAATTCCATGGTACCCTACCAGTGAGATGTAGTTTTTAACTTATTGGATTTTTATCAAGTTCCATTAAATTACTATATTTTTTTATTCTAATACAATTACGAGGTGATCTGATAGTACAAAACTGTGCCACTGGTAGGGTACCCCTCCACATAATTCTCCCTCTAATATTTACCTTTTTGCTTCCTTTTTTTCACCATTCTGCCACCTTCTTATGGACTCTTCTCTATTTGCGTATTCATTGATTTGCATACGCTTTGAATCTGCAGTTGGATGTGGAACTGTTATCTATCAAACAGAGTCCACTTGGGTAAGTAATGGTGATTTGAATTGTGTATGCATTATGGTATATGTGTTCTTTGTGAGAGTTAATTATATTTATGCAGAACTCCTGTGAAAATTGTTGAAGGCTGAGGCAAATAATTTATTTTTGCTGCTCATCGTTTCAAATCTTGTTATTATGAACAAAAATAAGAAGCTCACAATTGGCGGCAAAGGGCTCTCTCTCTCTCTCTCTCTCTCTTGCCTCCTTTTGATTGTAAATAAACTTCCCTATGTGTTCATGGGCTAAAAACGTTTTGAACGAACAATTTGTGTTTTTTTTTTTTTTTTTTGTAAGTTCTATTTTATACACATTTAATTTTTTTTTCCTTTTAGTGCTTATTATCGGCTGATATACACGTATTTTTAGCTGTAATATCTAGTTTTCAAGATCGAATATCTTCAAAAGGGCTTTTTCTACTTTTAATATTTTTCTCTCTGAAAAATAGAATTCTACAATGATGCAAAGAAAATGCATGAGGATGGTGAATGATGGTCTACTATATCATATTCTCTAGATTTTTGGATAGAGTTCTACATTTTTCTAAGCTTTGAAGTCTCTATTTTTGGATTTCAGATTTTAAAAAAGTCTATTGTTGGATACTACAATTATTTCCTGCAGGGAAAAAAAAACTAGATTGTTTTCTATCTTAATCTTGTATTTTACTTGTTTCGCAACCACCTTTTCCTTACCACACACATGATCCACATGTATGTTTTTAAATTCAAATAATGATAATAATAATAATAACTTTCAATAGTATAAGAACCATCATGTTATTTTTGTCTAATTCTGATCCATAACTTTTCAAATCATAGTTTTTGTTTCTTATACTATTGAAAGGAGAAAATTTTGATTTTTTGGATTATATTATGTTTGACCCTTAATAGTAGCACCCTTGGTTAAACACAGACAAACCAATCACCATACTAGGGGAATCCACCAGTCCTATGGATGCTACAAAAAGTTTGAATCATTTTCTACACAGATTCTCACAACCCCACTTTTTTAAAAAAATGTAATTTCACCCCACTTTATTCTCTTCTTCTTAACCATTTATATTTTATATTTTTAACCCATCTTCTACCTTCCCACATGCACCATAACCTTTCCCCTTCCCTCCCATCGCTTATGGCCAACACAAGCAAAAGACTTCCTCTTCACTTATTTCCTCTACCTTCTTAGTCTAATCCATTTCTCTTTTTCTCAAAAGAATTGTCCACCTTGTGACCCCATAGAAGTTCCATATCCTCTAAGTACAAGCCCCAACTGTGGTGACAAAGATTACTTGTGATCCCGGCTCTCGGAAACTTTACTTTGATGCCCTTAATGGAACTTCTTATTTTGTTCTAAGAATCATGCACAACTTCAACGCCTCGTTGTAGAGCCATCGCCGGGGCTGCCTAACAAATGCGTTACTCGAGATTTGGAGGTAAGTGAAGGCCTATGGTTAAACCAGTCCCTTCCCTTCAACTTCACTTCCTCCAACACAATCTTCCTCCTCGACTGTTCTCCTCGCCTGCTGGTCTCTCCCTTGAACTGCATCCTTTCTAGCCTATGTCACCACTACTTGGAGAGCTCGGGACACGTCGATCCTAAACGAGCTTTTCAATGTGCGAGTGACCTTGATCCTTGTTGCACATTCATTGCCGGTGGGATGCCTTCTGCTTACAAGATAAGGCTTCACAGTTCCGGTTGTAGAGCGTTCCGAAGCATCCTTCACTTGGATGCAGAAAAGCCTACGAATCAATGGGAAGAAGGCTTGGAAATTCAATGGGTTCCTCCACAAGAACCGGTTTGCAAGACACAACAAGAATGCTCGGGAGCTTCTAAGTGTTCTTCAGTGGGAAATAGTGGCGTTTTTCGATGCCTATGCAATAGGGGATACAAATGGGACCATACTAATGGAACTTGCTTGAGAAAGAAGAAAAGCAGGAAAGTGAGCCTTGGCTTAACAGTTTCAATGAGAGAGGTTTCCTTTTTCTCTCTAGCTTTAGTTATGACTGTAGTTAGAGTTACAAAGTCATGGAGATCGTCTTCTAACCACGCAAAGCTTGCCAAGGCGAGAGAACAAATGTTATTGAAGTGCCATGGAGGGAAGTCTGCCAAGTTGTTCACCGTGAAAGAAGTGAAAAAAGCAACAAATGGATTTTCCAAGGACAGGATTCTAGGAATTGGGGGCTTTGGAGAAGTCTATAAAGGCGAGCTCCAAGATGGGACTATTGCTGCTGTCAAGTCTGCTAAAGTGGGCAACATCAAGAGCACAGAACAAGTACTAAACGAAGTCGGGATTCTTTCCCAAGTTAACCACAAGAACCTAATCAGGCTCTTGGGTTGTTGCATGGATTCGGAGCAGCCATTGATGATGTACGAGTACATATCGAATGGAACGCTTCACGCCCATTTACAAGGTAAGTTTCCCACGTTCTTGGATTGGAAAACCAGGCTGAAAATAGCCCTGCAAACCGCCGAAGCGTTGGCTTATTTACACTCGTCTGCACATATTCCGATCTACCACAGAGACGTCAAGCCGACAAACGTACTTCTCACCGACGACTTGCATGCAAAAGTAGCAGATTTCGGGCTCTCCAGATTGGCTTCTCCAGGGCTGAGTCATGTCTCAACATGTGCTCAAGGAACACTCGGTTACTTAGAACCCAAAAACTATAGAAACTACCAGTTGACGGATAAGAGTGATGTGTATAGTTATGGGGTTGTGTTGCTTGAGTTGATCACATCTCAAAATGCCATAGACTTCTCTCGTGACCAAGATGATGTGAATTTAGCAACTTATGTAAGAGAGAGCCAAAAATGGTGCAATAATGGAGATAGTTGATCATAGGTTAATTAAAAAAGAGCTTTCTTCAGGTTATGTGTTGACAAGCTTAAAGCTCTTTCTAGAGCTTGCACTTTCATGTCTGAGGGAGAAGAAGGAAGATAGGCCTGCTATGAAGGATGTGGTTCAAGAACTCCAATGTATTCATAGAATTGCAAATCAAGAAAGTGTGTGAATAGGTAGCTAGGCTGGTATTGATGACTGTATGATATATAGATATATAGGTATATATTTTCAAAGAATAAGGTCCTTCTTTGAAGTGTTCTTCTACTTTTTTTTTTTTCTTTTTAAGTGTTCCTCTACTAATTATAAGTAACATTTAAGTCAATGACAGAGCCACATGTTACTGAGTAAGGCACATGCTTGCATTAAGAATTTGATGAGCCGTTTGTTAGTATTTTCATTTTGGTTTTTGTTTTTGAAAAATTTAGAAATGAAAATGTTTTGAGAAATTTTTCAAAACAATTTTTGAAATTGTGTTTGGTTGCATATAGTAGTATCTTTTTAAAAACAACTACATTTTTTAATAAAAAATTATTAACATAAATAAACCAAATTTAATTTAAATAATACTAATTAATTATATTAATATACCATCTGCACAAACCCAAACGATCCCCCTTCCCGCCAACGACCACTCCTGACCACAGGTCCCACCCCGTCGCCCCCTGCTGTCTATCTCTCTCAAACCCATCACCACCTCCTCTTCGCAAACCCGCCGCCCACCTCGTCGTCGCCTCGGGAGCCTTCTTGCCTCAAATCCCCCTCTTCTACCGGGAGTTCAAGGTCCCCATCACCAACCCACGACCTTCACAAGGTAGCTCTCACACTTTAGTTCATGCGTCGTCAAGTGTTTTGTAGGATTTGATTTTTTTTCCTTTTTCAGATTTTTAGGTCTATCGGTGTGGGCAAGTTTGAGAAAATTTGAGTGAAATAATTACTTTTTATTTTGTGTGTGTTCATAAATTTTGCATATTTGATTTTTTTTTTTGCAGGTTTTTTTTTGGTATATGTGTTGGTTTCTGTGATATGGATTTTTGGATAAGCTTCTATTTAAATGTCAGGAATTTGGGTTATGAACTTGTTTCTGTTAATGATGGAAAAAAAATTGATGAAAATTCTGATTCCCCTGTTTTTACGATTATCAGCTACCAAATTGGAGAAGTTGAAAAAACGCCTCTGTTTTACCCAGAAGCTTGGTGGTTTGGGTTTGGTTGAGGGAACAGTCTAGATGGAAGGGTGGCGAAGCTCGGCTTGTCTGAGTTCGGTGAGAGGGAAGGTGGGGATTTGGGTTTGGCTGGTCGAAGTAAGGGGAGATGAAAATGAGGAGGCTCAAAGAATCAGAAGGAAAGGAAAAAAAAAGTTGAAAATGGGGGAATGTTCTGCCATCACCAGCAATGAAGTCGCGGAGTCGCCATTGGGCCGTGGGTTGTCGGGCTATGAGGCGATGTACTCCAGTTGCGCGAGGGGGACTGGTGGGAGGACGGGATGGGAGAAGAGGAAGGGGGTCTTGGGTTGAGAAGTAAGAAGAAAAACATTGAAAACATCTTTCTTTTGTTTTCAAAATCTAAGAAAATTTGAAGTGTTTTTGAGACAATTTTTATTTTCATTCTCTAAAAAAATTTTAACTAAACATGTTTCTAAAATCATTTTCATTTTTGATGTTTTTGAAAATGGGAAAACCATTTTCAAAAACACAACCAAACAGCATAAAATTTTAATTAATACTCATAAATTTCTTAAAGTTTCATTTGAATTACTACTTTATAAAAAAGATTACACCCGTTCGATAATTGGAACACATGATATCTACTATTTAACAAAAAAAAATATTTATTTTTTCGTATGGTCTCCATCCAATTACCATTTATTTCCAATCGATGACTTTTGTTTTCTTCTTAATGACTAAATTTTTAAGTCTTTAGCTGTCAAGTGGAACTTGAAAAGTCAAGAAACCAATTGGAGAAAAGTGGCCTCTTCATTTAGGGGCCGTTTTAGATTGTTACAAAGTAAAGAACCCTTTTGTGAAATGTTTTGACGGTTAAAAGAGTCCTTTTTGTATTTGAATATTCATGTGAAAAAAGTGGATATAAACAGGTGGTATAAATAATGCCTATAATGACTGATTTGAAGTAGCCCACAAACATAAGCCAAAGTGATACCAAGGATGGATTTGAAAGGCAGAGGGGACATTTAAAAATAAAAAATAAAAAAGGATCAGATTCTTTACTGTGTACAAGAAAGGTGGTAAACTTGGAAATGATCCCATAAACAAGGATTTCCCGACATGGGATTAGTGGAATCTATTGTGATTTAGCATAGATTTTCTTTGTGAAACATAAATAAATAAAAAGAAAAGAAAGCTAACCTTTGAAAAATAGGGAAAGCATTTGGCATATTGAAAATTTTAGCACTTGTCAAACTAGGAAACCATTACTTAAAGGTCTCATCTTATTATAGTCACAATAAGAAAGCACTAATAAAAAAACAGTTTGGTTTCTTTCTCATTGTCAAAATGAGAAAGCATCACCAAAAAATACTTGATGCTTGTGTATTTTAGTGTTAAGCTCTTGACAGTCAATCCAAATGGCAGAAGGGAAAAGAGTTGAGGGAAGGGTTTTCTGCATTGTAATATTCTGAAGCTTTTTGTCATGTTTGCATCCGTTTCATTTTATTGGACCAAGAAGAAGAAGAAGAGAGAGAGAGAGAGAGAGAGAGAGAGAGAGAGAACCTTTTTAATCCAATAAATACTCTTTCGCTAGTGAGCTTACAAAAAGGCTCTAGAAAATCCATCCAAGTTAGTTGTATCATTTTTGCAAATAACTTGGTTTAATTGGTTAAATTAGTGGGATTCAATTGAGAGGAGTAATAATTTAGTAACATTATTGTGGTTAGATTTTAAAACCAGAATTTTTATCATCTTATCAAGTTCTTTGACTGAACAACTTACAGTTACAGTTGAGATAATAGAGTACTTGTGAGGTAAACCAAGTAAAAATTTATTTTTTTTTCCCTTTGAAAAGAATTAGTGAATTGTATAGAGTGCTAACACAAAATTTTAACTGTTACGGTATAAAGTTTTCACATGTTATAGTATTTGAGTTTAACTTCAATTTCTAACTTGATTTCTAAATGCTCTCTGTATAATCTTTTAAATAAAATATTTCTAAGAGTAATTAAACAAACAAGTATAGTGTGGTGTGTGCTGGCTCTTTTTGCACTACTGCTGAATTTTGCCATATCCCCCCATTGCTCTCAAAAGAAAGAAATAAATATTGACATGAATGACAATCATGGAAGAGGATAACAAGGGTCAAATCAGGTCATAAAATGGGCACATGAGATAAAAAGCGTCTTTTTTGCTTATCAGAATGGGATTTAATCGAATGAATGTTATCACTTGATTTTTCCTAATATATTATCACTGTTTTTGCTTCCCTAATGGGTGGGGAGTCGCGATCATGGTTTCCATGTATAGTATTAAAAAAGGGAGAGAGAGAGAGAGAGAGAGAGAGAGGTTGGGGGGGTGGGGGTGTGGGGGTGGGTGGGGTGAGGGGAGTGTCAATGATGGTTTCCATATATAGTATGAACACGGGGAGAGGGTGGCAATCATGGTTTCCATGTATGGAATTAACCAGGGGGGCGAGAGAGAGAGAGAGAGAGAGAGAGTGGTGGAGTAAATCCAAATTACGAAATCATGATAGGGTAAGAAACTTCTTTCCCGTGGAAAGGTTGCTAAATATAAATAGCATTAATTCCCGTTGATAAATTATTAACACTAAATTTAAATTGCATTTTATCTGGGAGGAAGATCAGAAAGGCGACATTTAAAAAGAAATAAAAAAATCACAATAATAAGCGAGAGAGAGATAGGAAAGGAGATTTTTTGCATTACTACTTATGCATGACGTTTTTAGTTTCTCATTATTCCACTTCTTGATGACATATATCTATTAAATTATTATAGTACTATCAATGTGATCTTCTTCACATGCTATTGGTTGAAGAATAAGGCATCTTACCCCAGTTAGGGAGCATAATTCTTTGGTTTTCGTTTCTTATTTTCTTCCTGCTAGAGAGAGACAGAGAGAGACAGTAAGTGGTTATATTATCGACAAACTTGAAAGATTCAACGGAAAAACCAATAAATAAGAAAGCTAAATCTGTTACATGATTAGCAGCTTAACATCAGCCCTCAAATTGAGTAAAATCAGTCAAAATAAAGTATTATTCACAAAATTGTATGGCATAAAAACAGAACCTGTCTACAAACTTGATGAACTTCATTCAGCAATATCTCACAGGTGTCCCCGTTGAAACACAACATGCCTGCATTTCACCTTCGGTAGCGGTAGCGTTTAAAGTTGAAGTAAACGTGCAGAATTCCGCGTTCAAATGTGCATTTGAATCCCTTCTTGTGAGAGTATTCCCATTCTTTGTTCACAATCCGGAATGCCTGTGATGCAATAACATCCGTCATTAGCCATTTAAACCTTTAAAAAAAAGACACACCATAGGATCAATAAAAACATACGATGTCCTCATATGGTGGCCCTGCATGGAAACGTATAATGCATGTCTCGCTACTATTCCCATCCTTCTCGATAGTAAAATTCGGAGCCTTTGTCTTGTCAACAAGGTCTGGATAGAAGATGTTGAACTTATATCCTTGTACAATCTTTGGAGGTGGATTATCATGATCGTAGTGAGTCTGATTGTATTTATTCCACTCGTATCCAGTATGAACACGATTGAAATATTTTGGCTTTCGTGGTCGGTACTTGTCATGCCACCAGTACACCTAATCGGCATGGCAACAAAATTAAATTTCTAATGGTATCAAGAGCAAAAGTAAAGAAGATAAAGAAAAAGAGAACAGATAGGTACCTGCGAATCCAGGTTCACTTCAGCACCCGAGCCGAAGACGGCATCCCCTTCCTCCATGGTTCCCATAGCTTTCATGGCCTTCGACTCGAAGTTATCTTCTGGTGGAGCTGGCTTTGATGCCATGGCTTCTTGAATCCTTCGTTGCTGTTCTTCTAACACAGCAATACGCTTCCGTTCCTGTTCATATACCAAAGGACTGGTTAAAAAGATGTTCTAACTTCATACTGACAAGTAAATCCAAAACATTCTGATATGTAAGTTACCAAAATAGCCCTGTCCTCTTCAGGGTCAATTGCTTCCTCGTTGTCATCACCATGCAATAGTTCTGGAGAAAACGATCCAGCCTCTTCTTCACCCTCTTCTTCAGCTTCACAAATTTCTTCTTCCTTCATGGGCTCCGGAGAATGTGGCTGAGCATCTACATAATGAAAAGTTCTACGATTAACAAACTATAAATGCCATAACAATATCAAACTCACAAATGAAAAGAGAGTGTACCTTCAATATCATGGTCACTCTCTCTCTCCTCTTCAGATTTTAAATTATGAGCAGTCACCAATCTTTCTTCACCATCCACTGGTTGCTCAAGGCGTTGTAAGTGCTGACGCAACATTTTCGCATGGATTTCCTTCAAACAAGCCTGTTGTAGTAATCGACCAGTGAGGACCAAGACATTAGTTTTAATAAAGGGTACACATGCATTACAGAATCTAGTGATAAGTACCTTGGCCTTGTATATGTGAAGGCGTTTCAGAATAGCCTCCCAGTACTCGACCACTTTAGCTGTGCCAGAACGCATCTGTGACTCAATCTGAGACTGCAGTGCCTCCAATTCACCAAAACTCTTTCCTTCCAAGAGGCTCCTCACATCAGTTTCAATGCTAGAATGCAGACCCCTTTCTTCTGCAAGCAACTCAGCAGGAGGCTCCTCCCCACGCACCCTAGCTCGATCCAATGCATCTTTCTTCCTAGCTTCTGCTAGCTCCCAATCACAAACAACCAGGAGCGCCTGTTGAATGTTACTTATCAAGACAAGTCCAACAAAAGCATTTGTAGCTATTATCTTTGCAACTTATACACATATAAATATGATCAGATCAAGCCAAAGTAATTATTATGAAGAAAAAAAACTCTCCTACAAAACACAAAGACATCAAGCTATTGCATGTAGCAAGGAGATCAAAAGATATATAGTATAAACCAAAATACATGGGAAAGCTAGTAAATTAAACACTCTGGCAAGGTTCAGAATAACAGTATATTAAAAAAAAGGAAAATGAGTGGTACCTCCCAATACTCTATATGAGTTGGTGTTGCCCTGTCCAAATCTAGATGCATCTTGATATCATCACGAAGCTCTTCCATTTCTTTTACCGTCAATCCCTGCGTAATATTTTTTTTTCAATGCCTATGTTTAACAAGATTACCTTACATAATGCAAGATACACAATAAATTATGCCCAAAAAAGAATAACATGGAGGAATTTTGATCACTCCTTGTGTACACTTCGCGAAAGAGAAAAATTAGAAGAAGAAAAGGAATGTATAATGTTACGAGAGAAAAGCTTAAGGCTAACAAGGGATATCTACCTTGAGAACCAGGTATGGCTCATTTATTTCTATATCAAAATCATCTGAGCCATTGAGGTGCTTCGACAAAATATCAATAGGCTTTACACGTCCTTCATGCAATCTAATCTGGGACCTGACTTTACTTTGATCAAAATGAAACTGTATAAAGAACACATGAATTCATCAGTTTACAAGGAAAAAGAAACAAAAAAGCAATCACAGCTGCAAGAACCTTATAACAAGAAATGCAAGTTTTTCGATAGTAAACAGAGGGACTGCAGGATGCAGATATCGATAGATAGCAAATTAATACTGTACCTCTTCCTCTTTCTTCTCCCAGTCCTGGTACTCAGCCCGAGCGCGTTCTCTAGCTAACAATGCCTGTAGAAAGAAATACAGTTGATGAACCAAATTGCAACAAGATAAGGAAAGAACACCACGGAGATACCATAATTCTCCACTCAAAATTATCTAACCAGAGTGGGGCGAAACCAAAGGAAAAAAATAATTAAAAAAAAAACTTGCCGCAGTAGGGGTAAACTAACCATTTCTTCCTCATGCCGTGCCTTTTCAAGTGCCCTTTCTTCTCTTCTCTTTTTAACCTTTTCTATCTCTGCCTGCATTTTAAATTCACAATGAAACATGCTCAAACTGAAAATCACAGCAGCCCAAAACAAGACATTAACACAACATCACCCACATAAAGTCACTCTGGAGACAATATATAGTAGATGAAAATTTGAAAAAACATAAAGGAGCCACTTTCATTGGGATCATATTTCACAAAGTATATGAGTCACTACTTTATTTTGTCACAGTTACTTGTAATAAATGGTTATGCAACCCACAATAGAATATGTTGAAACTCAAGCAATAATACAACATTGATGTTTTGCCATGAATTTCAATGAACTTCTTCTAACAAGCTCACATCCACATACGGAAACGAAGCCGAAACAGGTCTCTAAACTTGTACATAAAAAGAAGCATAAACAATCAAAACATTGGCACTAGACAAACAAGAAAAATTAAACACAAATAACAAGCAAAGAAGTAATTAGACGTACCATCCTTTCTCTCTGTCTTTTTTTCTCAGCTTTAACTGAAAACATGTCAAGAGGCGCTCCTTCAACAACGTCACGCTCGATCTTCTTCCTCCACACAAATCTACAAATTACAGATTACGAGCTAAGATTTCTAATTCCAGACAAGTTTTTCACCCAAATAATTCCATGTCCAAACAAGAATTTGGTCAAAGAAACTCACTTCTCGCTGAGATTAGAATCACCGAAGGGATTCGAATCATTCGAATAGCCAGAAACAGTAGGAGCCTTCAACTTCTTCGCAACTCGCATTGCCTAAAGAAATCAAAAATGGAAAAACAAAATAAATAACTTCTCAAAAATCGCCACAATTAACCGACCTAGATTCCATAGCCGAATCCAAAAACAAACCTTTTTCTGCGCCTTCTTTGCCATGTACTCGACAATTTCGTCCTCGGTTATCTCCCTCGACAACCTCTTCTTCTTGCGTCCACGATCACCGCTGCCGCCGGAGGATTCATCGGAGTCCCTCCCACGAGACAAGCTCCGGCGGCTGCTCCTGCTTCTGCTGCGTCCGTCTATGTCTCTTTCTCGGCGCTTGCTCCTGACCGGAGAAGAGTCGCGGCTGTCGGAAGCATCGGAGTCGGAGTAATCGTCGGAATCGGAGTTGTCGGATCTTCTGCTCCGCCGTCCGGACTTGGATGAGGAAGACAGCCTTTCCTTGCTGCTCTTGCTGCTTCGGCCATGCGTAGGCATCTTTTACGGGCGAGTGACAAAGGAAAGAGCGATGTTTCCCGAGCGGGTTCAAGTAAAGGCTGTTTGAGGACCGATATGGATGGACCACGAAAGGGAGTTCGGGCCCAATCTAGTCTGCTTAGCTCTGGTTAGTTAGATGATTGTCCATTCCACACCACCTGGCGGGTAGGAGAAAATTATACCCTTAAATCACACTATTTATTAAAATTATTTTTCTATTTAGGTTTTTTAAAACTGTCCTTTTTTATTTTATTATTTAAAATATTAATTTATAATTCAATCTTTAAAATTAGAAACCCTAATTCTTTTTCTCCTCTATTTCTCTTAGCCTCTCATACTCTCTCTCCTCTATTTCTTTTAGCCATCCATGTTCTTTCTCTACTATCTCTCTCTCCTTTGATATTCTACAAAGAAGCATAGTCGGTTTCCAAGTCTTTGTTTAGCAGCTGGCACTTCAGCGCCCCGAGAATCCGCTGAACTCTCCAGTCTTCATAATTCTAGGGGAGAGGGGCGAACCTGCGAAGGAAACCGATCGATCGATGGCAAGGACGTGGTTGAGACCGGAGTCCGATCTTCACAACTCTCGGGGGAGAAGGGTGAACCTACAAAGGAAACCGATCAATTGGCGGCGAGAAGGCGATTGAGGCAACCATCATCGTCCTCCTTGTTCGTTGATGCCTCAAATCTACTGCAGACACCGATTCACTGGATCTGTTAAGCCAAGAGTGAGATCACTAAGTGGGACTCAGGGACGACTGACGACTCGTCATCGTTGCCGTCACATCTTGCCTCTACTTGAGTTCGTCTTATTCTGACTTCTTCTCCATTGATCAGTCTCCGTCCCCATGAATTTTGAATTTTTCTTTGTCTCTGTCTCTGTCGATCTTTTGTTTAGTTGGTTTGGATTATAGTTTTTGCAGATTTTGGATTTTGTGGTTGTATTTTGTTAATTGATTACCGATCTAAATTTTTTGCTTTGAATTTAGTTTGGTTAGTCTATAGATCTGTATGTTTTCAATTGAAATGGTTGTCAAGGTTCTACTTTAGAACCTGTCAGATTCTGTGACAGAACTGGCGGGTTTCGTCGAGTTTCGGAACAGAACTTGGCAGGTTTTAGGACAGAATCTGGTGGGTTATGACGAGTTTCAAGATGGATTTTAACGGTTCCGATAATTTTTTGGACGAAATCTAGAGGGTTCTGAGCATGGAACCCGCCAAGTTTCATGACAGAATATGGAGGGTTCCGGTTAGTTTAAGGATGAAACCCTGCGGGTTCCAAGAAAGAATCTAGTAGGTTCAAAAAAATATGTAAGAATCTAGTAGGTTCCAAGTTGGACCTTGCAGGTTACAATCCGACACCTACACTAATAACCAAAGGCAGTCAGCGCCTCTTTGTTTCAAAAAATATACGTTGGAATTTGATAGGTTCTAAGTTGGAATCTAGCCAGTTACAATCTGGCATCTTGTTTTGGTGACCGGAGGCGGGTTTCGCAACATAACCTAGTAAGTTTTAAGACAAAACCTAACAGGTTCTACTACAAAACATGGTGGGTTCTATGGAACCTGAAAAGTTTCATTTTGACATCCTACATGAGTGAGCGGGAGAAAAAGTAACTTGGTCCTTAATAAATCTCTAATTTCTAATAAAATGGCAGTTTTGATAAGTAGTTTATTGAAAGACATTTTTAACAAGGTGATGCATCTGGAAGACATTTTTATAAGTTGCTTTATCTAAAATTTGGCAATGTCAACCTAGATAAAATAACCATTAAAAAACTATAAAATGAGATATATACATAATGGCCATGTTTAGCCGACCATATTGAATTGTATTATATAATATGTATTATATTGTATTGTATTATCATAAGACAATACGGTATTTAGTGCATAGCATATTATATAAAGGGCCAAAATGTAATTTTGCAAAAAGTTTGGAATCAAAAATATAATTTTATCAAAATTAAAGGTCAAAATATAAAATGCATTAAATTTGGGGCCAAAATGTATTTTTTAAAATATGAGGTTCAAAATATAATTTTAAACAGTTGAGGGGCTAAAATGTAATTTTAAAAAAAATAATTTACCCTCAAGTTTTAAAAAAAAATTAGGTTTCGGCCCAATTCTGTGTCGACCTAACGGCAACCCTATGTTGGATCCAACTCCAACAAGACCCAATATAAACTAATACAGTACAATACACCAAAAATAGACTGTATTCTATAATTCGACATAGATAATATTAATTTACCATATGAATTAACTTATATAATACAAATACAATGTACCAAACATACCCAATATTAAAAGAAGATGGATTTTTTTCAAACGTGGGGACTCAAATTGACTTTTGATAAAAATATCTATAATAGAAATAGGGAAGGAGTGGAAATAGCAAACATGAATTATATTTTCACTTTTCACAAATGTGACACTGCTTAAGTATGGTACAACTTAAATATGTAATATAAGAACATAATAATTTCTTAAAAAGTAAAAAAGCTCTCTGGTAGGGTTTCTTAAAATCTCTCTTCATGTTGCACCCCCTTCCTTAAGGATGGATTCTAGTGCCAGCCTTCATGTTGGGCCCCCCTCCTTAGGATAGATTCTAGCGCCAGCCTTGGGCTGGCTACCTGGTCTCCAGCTTGAAAGTCGAAGCATAATTATAGTGTGGTGGACTTAGGTAACATCCAGTTGGTGAGAGTTGCATTGATGTGTTAGGGCCGTGGAAAGGGGTGATTTTTTGGGGGTTTGTGGCTGGGGCTAGGGCGAAGATCTACTGTTGGTTTGTGGCAGGTACGGCTAGGAAGTGGTCAAATATAGGTTTTCTTAGTCGTGCAAATGTAGGGTGATAATTCCTCAAGCAAGGGCTAGACATGAAGAGCCAAATGTTGGCTTTCCTTTCTGATGGTGTCTCTACCCTTGGCTTAGAGGTCGAATTTTGTGTGTCGTGGTGGGGTCGGTTTCTCTTCGTTGGGGTATATGGCTGCCATGCTTGTTTTGTAGCAATGGTGTTGCAACGGGTCTCGGATTTGGATGGTGTTGGTGGGGTTGGGCCTCGCCTCTCTCTTAATTTTGGCTGTCAATGTTAATTGCTCGTTTGGTTATGGTATTGTTCTTGCTTCTTAGTTGTTTTTTCATAAAGGTGTGGTTGTTTATGCCTATTTTATATTTGTTTTATTGTTTTGTTTGCTTGTTTTTATCTTTTGGTTGTCATTAGTTTGTCTATCCCCTAAGAGTTTGTTCTTTATGGTAGGGGTGCCCAATTAATCCACTTAACCCAACTTGAGATAACCTGAACCCAACGAGCAATTCAACCAAAGTCCACCCAAGATGAGGTTTCATTGAGTAGGTTTGAGTTAGGAATTTCCTAACCTATCCTAACCCGAATCCACCTAATCTTTTTTTCTTTTGGTTTTTGGCTTCCAAGGCTTTATAAATATAAGAAATTTGATTAAGGGATCATCATATGACCTTCTAAGAACTTCTGATAGTAGAATTTGTCTTGAGTAAAAATTTAAGCCTCTATATAGGAGTATATGATTTAGACAATATCAAATGAAATTGAATCTCAAGTTAATTTTGTGTTTTTTGTTTATTTGCAATTAGAATAAGACAATTGATAATAAAAATTTTGTTTTGTCTTTTTTTAAATAAAAAACTTATTGAGATAATTTTAAATTTTTATAAGACCAACATATTATGAATTTTAGCTTTTTAATTCATTTTTGAGTTAAAATTGTTAGTTTTAATATTTTTTATTTTTATATTTCTTAACTAACCCATACAAATTTTAATTGAGTGCTTTGATTTTGAACATTGGGTTGGTTGGGTGAGTTAAATTTAAAATCAACATACCTAAACTTTGATTGGATGGGTTGAGATTTTCAAAAAACCCATCAAACCCACCTAATATTTTCCCCTACTTTGCGGTATGTGATTTGATTTTGCATTATGGTTGTGGCATTTGTGCTACATTGTCATGCCCATGATTGTTTCGATTGTTCCTATGAGGGCCTAATTAAATAGCATAATGTGCGCTTGTTTTTTAGTTGTCGAGATGCTTCTTGTTTTTTGAGCCTCTAACAAGCGCTTTCACCTTTCGACATTAGCATAATTGAGCATAATTGTTCTAGTAGAAGTGCTAAGTATCGAGGGTTATGCTTTGTATCAAAGGACCAGTCATATTTGTATTCCTCTCCTATTGAAATGAAATCTTTTGTTTAAAAAAAAAAAGGTAAATTGCTTTAATAGTCCTCAACCTTTTACGAAAGTGAACATTTGATCTCCAATCTTTCATTTTTGATTTATTAGTTCCTAACATTTTATTTTAGTTGCTGAAAGGCAAATTTAATGGCCAAAAAGTTAATTTTGGATGGAAAAAGATGACAAAGTGGTCCTTAAAATTATCAAAAAGTGACAAATTGGTCCTCATAAGTATCAAAAAGGTGACAAATTAGTCCTCAAAGTTATCAAAAAGGTCCCTAGAATTAACAGTTTAATTAGTCATTTTGGCTGAATGGTGGGAACCATGGTTCCTACCATAAACTCAGTTATGAACAGTGTAAAGCTCTCACATGCTACAGTTAAAAAAATAAATAAAATAAATAAAAATAAAAATCTACAGTGTAAAGCTCTCACATACTACAGTAAAAGTGGTTCTAACCAACGGTTCCCACCTCCCTTCCAAACACCCTTTTAATCGTTAAATTAGTTATTCAGTAACTAAAATAAATATTGGAGACTGATGAATCAAAAATAAAAGGTTGGAGATATAAATCATACTTTCGTGAAAGTTAGGAACTAACGTGGTAATTTACTTAAAAAATAAATAGATATGTAAGATAAATAATAATATAGCGCAACCTTTTAAATGCAACATGAATATACACATTTTTTAAAAGCATGGCACTGGCATAACATGTGATTTCTCAATGAAAAATTTATGCCTAGATATGTTACTGATGAGTTTTTATAAATATCATCTTTGAAACTTATTTTTTATAAATATTGCACAAGTTTAAATGTAACACAATTTAAACAATTATTATGAACTATAGTATAGTATAACTTTTTTTAATGTGACATGAATACACACTTCTTAAGAGTGGCATAACGCCTATATCTCTCTATGTGTGTACGTTTTACCTTATATTTTAAAATATGCTATTATTTTTTAAGTTTTAAAACTGTTTAGTTCTTTAATTCAAGAAAAATTATAACAATTAAGAGAGAGAGCGAGCTAAATATCTTGTTTTTTTTTTTTTTAACTGACTGCAGGTTTTAAAATACTTAACAATTGTGTATTAAAACGCAATTTTAACATGTTAGTCAGATACATATAGAAATTAAAGAAACAAAATTATTTCCTAAATTGAGTGTCGTCTCCGTCGTCATTAGTTAAACGCACGGAAAATTCTTAAAGCTGCAATTAACAAAATTCCATTATGCATTTTCATCAAGTCAACTTCTAAAATAACATTTTAACGATCGTAATTATGCTATTTTCTTTTACATTTTTTATTTTGGTCAAAAAATTATATGATCATTCCCCTAAAAACCTAAACATATACTTAAAAAAAAAAAAAGAAAAGAAACCATGCACCTAAACATAGAAAATAGAAAACTTCTTTTTTCATTATGTTTCATTGTCATATGATGAGTAATTTTTTATAAACACGTATTGAAAGTAAATTTACACAAATGTGATAACTTGTGTGTTTAATCTAAATTTGTATAGTCTCAAGCTTAAATCGCTCAATTTATACCACATATTGTTGATGTGATCTGATATGACAACTTTTAAGAAAACTATTAACACACTTGTGATTTCATAACTTTTAGGAGGAATAACTGTCAAACTATACTGCACTTGACCCAAAGCTTTTATAGGTTACTTAAAAACATCGTTCAAAATACAAATCAAGAGTTTAAATCAAAATTGAGTTGAAGTTCAAATTTAATGAAAGAAAACATTGTAACAAAATTAATTTGAATCACAACTTTATGGTTTGAACTATATTTCTAGTCTGCTAATTAGTTTTCCTTTTTATTTTTAAATTGAGACCTTCTACGGGAATATATTTGATGGGATTTTAAAGTTAATTCAAAACATTTTACTCGATAGTTGGGAATGCTGGTCTAACAGTTCAACGTTCCTCATGGAAGCACCGTTTTTGCTAGCGTTACATTTTAACATGTCTAATAACAAAATTAACAATTCTAATGTTGCACCAATGGTAATATTGTCAATGACAATGTCTAGAAGAATTTATTCCACGACTTTAGTAGAGGACTCAAATCAAAAAAGAAGAAGAAGTTTGGTTCGGAAAGCCTCTTATTAGAAATCCTAAAGAAATCTCCGTTAATGCAGACCATGCTGTAAAGAGAAACAAAATAAGCCACCAAGGAGAGTGACCATGGACACTATCCTAAGTTTGCTTATGTAAAAGACTTCCTGAGCATGAGATGCTCATTCAATCAGCTCTAAACACAAGAAGTATTGAATTGAAGAAGTTAGCCTTTCAATTGACTGCGACTTCGGAGGCTAGGTAACTGGGATGAAGGGCATCTTGGCCTGAGACTTTGGCCTTGGAAACCTTGAGCACCTCCACAGCTTCGTCAATTTTTGAAGCCAAGGAGTCTGGCGACTCCAACAAAAGCAGCAACTCCGAATTGTCCATCTCCAGAAGCATCCCCGTGATTTTTGCAGTGAGTTCGGGCTGCAGAGGAAAATTATGTTATCGTAAGAGGGACAACAGCATAAAAACACCAAAAAGAGAGAAAGATGTGATGATGATTGTGGTGGTGATCATATTCTACTGCACGTATTATGGAGACTCAAAAGATTATATCTAGAAGAGACTGATATGGTTGAAGAACGAAGAGTAAAAGACTTTCTCAAACGTGGCGTAGAAAATGAATAAGGATCACTAAGATATGTTCAGAGTAATTTTATAAATTTTACATTATGTTTCTGGACGAGTGGATACAGACGCTCTCCAAGTATGTGTTTCTGATGCCCAGGAGATGCAGAAGCGAGCATGCTACTCAACGTCTCTGGCCCCTGAGACGTGACTCCAAAAGAGTTGGAAGCAGCAGATGAGACACCAGCTGGTCGTCTATTCATCTCCCGTTGGCGCCCATTCGGCAAGAATTTAGTTTGTCCAGTGCGCTGCAATAGATGGAAATAAGAAATTAGAATCTGTGGCATTTGAGTGGTCCATGTGCAATAATGAATGAAAGCCTTGACAATACATGATGATCAAAAGGTAAATAAAGCAAGTAACCATACATCTTAGGCACAATGGTAAATGGAAAATGAAAGCAAACCTGGTGATTAATTGAATCTTTTGAAAAGTTCGCAGGCTGTTGCAAGTGTTGCATATTTGGAAGCATATGCCCATTCATCCTGCCTCTGTTTTGCCTGTGTGACCTTGGAGCATTTGTCATCTGCACCCAAAAAAAAAAAAAATGCCTTGAGCACTTCTTTGGTTCAAAACCATGATAATTCTCTACTATATATTTTTCATCTGAGCACGATAAGAATTTGTTGTTAAAAAACATAACTAGTAGAAAGACGGAACGAATTATTAAAGTTTAGGATTAGGTACTTACAGGAACCGGTGATGGTTGGAAGGCTGGTCTTGTTGGAGGAGCAAAGCCGTTAGCCCCCCAGTCTGGCCTCATTGCTAAAGGTTGATAGATTAACCCTGGTCGAGGATGCACATGGGGAACAGAAGGTGCTGGGTAGTAGAAAGGAGAATATCCTCCAGGGATAAGAGGAGCCGAAGGTCCTGATAGTCCTGCAGCCAGACGCTGTGAAAAGTGAAGCTGTAGCTGTGCCTGTCTCTCTTCTTTCCTCTGAGCGATAGCCACATATAATGGTTTCCGATGAAACATAACTCCTATGACATTAAAGGGACAAAATCAGCAAAAACATACACAAAACACCATGCACAAGATTGGAAAATTTTATCCCAAAGAGATACTGAATTTCATGATTCTTTAATTATGAAAGCTGCAAACCATTTTCAAGCTAGAACTGACATAGCCTACTGCATTAAAAGCTCTATTTGCTAAAAGCATCTCATAAGTATGGAACTCATCCTACCATGGAAAGTGTTCACAGCTATACAGGCCTCCTCGGGTGTAGAGAAGCAAATGAATCCAAAACCCTTGCTTATTCCTTTGTTATCTCGCATAACTTTTGCTGAAGTTATGGTGCCACATTGAGTGAAATGTTCTCGCAGCTCTTCATCAGTGACATCATCATCGATATTCTTCAAGTACACATTTGAGTTCTGTTGTTTATCAAAAGAGGTAAAATGTTAAACAGGAAAGTATGAATAAAATGCTCGGCGGACAAATGTGCGTTAAATAAAATTACCTTGTATTTCAGAATTTGCTCCTTGCGTCTCTCCTCATATTCATAACGAAGGATTTGCTTACGCTCAGCCTGCTTTTGAGCCCTCGCTACATACAGAACCTTGGAGCCTGTTCAAAAGAAATTAAAGAAAAGAACAGAACAGAAAACAAAGTTAACCAAAGTTGCAAAAGCAGAAGCAATTTATCTATTAGAGTAGCCAAAAGATTAGCAACCTACCAAGTTCAGTTCCATTCATTTCTTCCCGAGCTCGTCTAGCATCTTCAGGGTTATCAAAACTCACAAAGCCAAACCCTCTTGACGCCCCACTCTCATCCCTTGCAATAGTCAAGCTAATAATCTTCCCAAATTTCTCAAACTTTTCCCGCAGAAGCTCTTGGCTGGCATCCGAGTCCAAATTCTTCACGTACAAATTTGTATATTTAGCATCGGACATCCGGTCAATCTTTTTGATGAAGTTCGTCACATGGCTGTCATCATGAATAGTAAACATGGTTTGACATAATATATAAACATCAGAGACTTGATAGAAATTGATACGACCAAGCATTGAAGCAAAATATCTTTTGTGGGAAAGATTAAGAACAAATTCCAAGAAAGAACGGAGCAGAAAAGAAACAGCACATACATCCGCTTGTCTCCAATATTTTGTCCATTCAGTTCCTGAATGGCCGCATTTGCAGCCTCCACGGTCTCAAATTGAACAAAGCCGTAGCCTCTACTTTTCCCATCCTCAAATGTGGCTACTTTGCAAGATCGAATGAACCCAAATTTCTGAAACATCTCTTGAAGCCCCATATTATCTATTGTTTCACTTAAGTTCTGCCAAAGATGCCCAAATGATATCTCAGGTTTTTTTTAGCAAATAGGCATGCACATTAGACGAAAAAAAGAAGGAAAAAGATCCAAACAACATTAACATGATTCCCCAGAAATTAATAGAGCAAGAAGTTGATTACCTTTACAAACACATTTCCGATCCCACTTTTTCTTGAATCGGGATCCCGGTTTGACCACATGACTCTTATCTGTTTCCCATGAACTAAACTGTGATTCTTTGTCGTTACAGCTCGAATTGCTGAAAAGTGGAAATAAAATAAAAATAAGATAAGATAAGATAAGATAATATAAACCATAAGCGAACAATAATTCATAAAGAACTGAAATCCTTTTCCAATTACTATCATCCAATAAAGAAACATTTGTTATTGATACCACTAAACACTTGAATGTTGTATTTTTAGCAGTCTCAGTGATCGTTTGGATATGATTAAAGAATTTAAAGCTTGATGAAACAACCCAAGCAACTAACATCTATAGTTTTCCATTCTTTTCCTTTTCTTTCTTTGAATAACACAAACCAGAATCCTATATTAACCAAGTCCTCCAGAAAACGAGAAATTAAATCGATTAACACAAAAATTTATAGTGATTCCAAATAATTTAGCGATCAAACACGCTATATTAGGTCAAAATATATCATCCTCACAACATAACACAATACAAGCCAAGATTCAAGATTTTAGTACCGGTTCTTGAACCTAAAATTTTCTATAAAGAAAAGGAAGAAAAGATAAGAAAAGAGAAACGAAAGTGATCGTCAATATCATCGTCAATGAGGCAGGAGAAAAGAATGTTACCGTCTTGGAGGTTGTTGAAGTTGATGTAGCCATAGCAGAGGGAGCGACCAGTGGTGGAGTCTCTGCAGAGTCTGACGGACGTGACGCTCTTGAACTCGGCGAACGCGTCGAAGAGCTGGCTGTCGTCGACGTCGGGGTGGAGGTCGCCGACGTACAGCGCCGGAATGGAGGCAACGGCGGCTGCGGAGACAGTCGGAACAACCGCCATTGACGATGAATGACAAACCAAAAGAACAAACGATCAAAGAATCAAAGAATCAAAGAATTACAAGCCGATCGATCGCAATGCTGGCCAAGAAACGATCAACCAGATAGAGAGAGAAAGAGAGATGGATGTTAGGGTTTCGAGTGAGGAAGAATGAGTGAGGAAAAGAAGAGAACAGAAGAGAAGAAGAGAGAATGCTGTTTTTATTTGAAGAAATATTCGAGTAAGAGGAGGACTCTGATCTTTTAGAGAGAGAAAGGATGTGAGAGAGAGACGTTAGGATTTTTGCATGGACAGAGGGGAGGTTAAGGGCGTTTCGAAAATACGATTTTCCGTAAGCGTAAGTTCACACCCCCACGCTCGCTCAAACCACGTTTCCTACACCTCAATGGAATCTTACGTCTTTTTTGAATTTTTTTGAATTTTTCTCAGGTGATTTAAATTGGCGAAGAGAATGGGTGAATCGTACGGTAAAAATTATCCGATACATATTTCTTTTTTTTTTTTTTTTTTGCCTATGAAAAATCAGAAGAAATTATTTTCTCAAAAATTATAATAAATAAAAGAGGCTTCTTTTAGGGAATAAATAAGAGAAATCGATTAAAGAAATCCTTTGTAGTCTAAAAAATAAAGAATAAATGGGGTAGTTGTATCTAAACTATTCGTTTTTTGTATAGTATATCTTAAACTTTTAATATTGACAAAAAGTCTTAAAATAATTAACAATTGAGATCCAACAACTAATGAGCATTGAAAGTCTTAAAAGATTTAATTACGAGATTCGTACGTAAGTTTTTTTAAAGATAGAACTTGTTATTGTAATAAAAAAATTGAAGCTCAACATGTAAAAAAAAGTATAAAACAAAAATTTAAACTAAGTATTGGACCTCAATTGTTAATAATTTTAATGTTTATGGTATAGTTTGCTAAAAATAAAAGTCCAAATGCATTATACAAAAAACGAATAATTAAATATGTAATAGTATAATTTACTCTAAAATAAAGATTTTTTTTAGGAATAAAGAAAGAAGTTGATTTTCCGCTGAAAGAAAAGTGGAAGCTGATTAAAGAAATCCCACATTTTTTTTCTTTTGGTTATATTTGCTTTTCAAAATGGGATTTGACGAGCGTGGCTTCTTTGTCTATGGGCTAGCGCGTGAAGGACGGTCGCAAGTGAGGGAGAGTGCGCGCGGGTGACAGAGTGAAAGTGAGGGAGAGGCGGGTAATGAAAGTGGGACCCAGCCAACCGCAAAGACTGCTTCAAAGCTTATTATTGTTATTATTATTATTATTTTTTTTTTTTTGTGTGAAAAAACGGCTTTCAATTTTTCTCAGCCGGTGGTCAGGGATTCTTTTTCGGTGTCGTTTTGCACCCATCGATACCTCAAAGGCTCAAACCATTGCTCTTTTTCAGCACCAAAAAAAAAAAAAAAAACCACAAGAAACTAAAAATTGAAAAATAATAAAATTGAAAAATAAAAAATCTATCCATTTCTCTCTCTCCAATTACCCGTGTCCTCTCCCCCGGCAAAAATTCCCTATTCTTCGTCTTGTTCTTTTGTTGTTTCCATTATAATTATTATTAGTTAATTGAATAATTATATCTCATGATTTTAATTTTTTAATTTATCTCTTTATTTTTGAAAAGTATGAAAATATCTTTTGTATTTAAAGATTTTGTTTTAATTTTATCTGCTTTTTAAATAGAAAAACAAAAATACTTTTAATTAAGCTGAATTTGTTTTCGAAATATATTTTTCTTCTTAAAAAAATTCAAAAAAACTTACTTTTGTTTTACACAATAACATGTGAGATATTTACATCATAACCAATGTTGCCAAACGGAGTTCTAGTCTCTCCAAAACTAAGAAAAGACCGGAAGAATTTTAATGAAGTGCCCAAAAAAAATCCCTATATGTGTTTGGAGTTATTAGAGTTTTTTGTAGGATGGAAATATATGATTTTAATGACAAGCCATTACATCCTTTTTCTTTTTATTTTACATATTATTGAACATTGTTGGTAATATTACAATGTCAACTGATATTTACTTAGTTATTTATTTTTAAGGATTAATTACATAAATATACCTATTAGTTTTAATTATTTCTCAATTCATTTCTCTGCTTTAAGAAACTAGAAATGTGTCCCTTGAATTTGAAAACTTATTTCAATTTTATCTCTCACATATTTTTTTGGACAAAAAATATATAAAAAAGACAAAAAAAAATACTATTAATTAGACCAAACTTGTTTCTAAAATATCTTTTTCTTCTTAAGCAAAATTTTTAAAAATATTTTAACATTCAAAAAACCATAAAACTTAATATCTTTGTTTGAAACTAGATGTTTTGTTTTAGGATTTTTTTCTAAAAGATATTTTTCATAACAATTTAAAAGTAATTATGACGTTTTACCTAAATTTTTCTATTTATCAGAATGAAATTGAAAAAAATATTTTAAATTCAAATAATTTCTTTATAGCTTTTAAAAATAGAAGGACAGTTTGGGAAATAGTTAAAACTTAAAGAAATAATTATGTAATTAACCCTATTTTTAATCATTGTCAGCTGGTATTTATTAAAAAAATGGTCACAGACTCTCATTGTAAAAGGACCAAAGGGAGAATAAAATGGAAGGAGGCTTTGTCGCCACCCACTTGAACTCAAAATTTGGGGAGATATTTAAGAAAGATGTCACAGAAAAACCCAATAGAATAAACTTTATCACACTCCAAAAAAAATCTTGCATTCACTGCCAAGCTATTTAAAAAAAATTACTTTGTTAGAATTTTTTTTTTTTTTTTTTTTGCTTAGATACCTTGTTAAATAATTATACCCTATTGATCAACGAGCATTTTAACAAAAAAAAACTATAGATCTTAATTAACATAAACCATAGAGCTTAAAAGTATATTTTGTATTGTAAATATATTGTGAGACATTGTGGTGACATTTTTTAAAAATATTTATTCCATATGACATAAATCAATCTAACCCTAAAATTTATGATATTTTTGGAAAGACCCCAAATTTGGGCTGGCGTTTAAAGATCCCAAATTTGGGCTTAGACTTCACTCGTGCCCAACCCTGTGCCCAAAAGAGTGACCTGAAATTCTGCCTTTTTTGTTGTCGGTTTGAGTGAATACTAGTGCCAAGGATCTCAACTCAAATACCCAAAAAAAAAAAAAAACCCTTGATTTCCATTGAGTTGGTATTCAAAAATTTACATAAAATCTAGAACTCCTAATATTATTCTTTGGAAAAAAAACCCCTCATGTTTCCAAAATTATTGCAAACTCCAAATATTTAAAGGTTATTCCCTAAAAAACTTTAGAAGTTACAGCCAATTTTTTTAACCAAATAATAATAATAATAATTTAATACACCATGTGATTCAAAACACTGAAATTAAGAAAAAAATTACAACGAGCTTTGAATACCGTTTACAACACCTCACAAGAAAAATACTAGTAGTAATACCCTTTCTTCTACATTAAGGAACCACTTTTGACTTGGCAGTCTCTGCTTCTTTACGTAAAACCAAACTCGCCATACAACAGTTTAAAAGTAAAACTACTCAAAAAGAAGTGCATTCTTTACTTTAAACAAGGGATTTTACAAGTCAAAAATTTTCAAAGATTGCCCACTTAAAAGTAGTTTTTACAAAAATGACCACCTAACCGGACAACACAAGACATCCCTATATTCCTATCTAACTACAAATCTGGCCTTGCCCTTGCTTTCCAATGGCCATAATATATGGTCACAGACACCGAACTAGTACCAATTGTCCTGTACACGTATAAGATAAGTCTATGATTCTGGCAAATATCAGAGATCAGAAGCAGAGCAGGAGAGAAGGGACCTTAAATCCCCTGGTGCTCTGCAAATCCAAACAATATAAGATAAATGCCCGGCCAATCGTTATCATAAATAAGGACCGGCAAAGCCGATAGACAGATTGGAAAGAATGGGAATGTAAACCTGATGTTTTTAAGTTACAAAAACAGGAACTCTGCGAATATCGCAGTGTGCAGCAATAGGAGAGCGACAACGGTTATCGGTAACATCTTGAAGAACAACTCTCTTGATGAGCTGCTGACGCTCAGCTGCCCGGCGTTGATAAAGTCCTTGCTAGAAGTTACAGAGACATTCACAGACATCGAACCTGGATAATGGAAATTCAAATGTAATTTGACATAGGTATCAAACCATGGGTTAAGGTAAAAGGAAAAAAAGGAATATATGAGCATTAGTGGTTCAACTTACAATCATAGTTGGCCCATCCAACCCGTTGATGAGCTAAATCATAGACAAATATCTTATCTTTTAGAACAAGATCTGCGAAGAAAGAAACCAGTGATGTCAAAAACTTGAAGGTAATATACTGAAGCCAATCTTATGATTGATTTCTCACAATCGAATGTCAGAAAACAGCAGATGCAAATGACAAAAGGAAACAAAAACAAGTCTCTAGATATTTCCTTTAGATGAATAAAGTTCACAAGTAATCTGACATCCAGCACCAGAGAAGTTGACAAGTGTGAGATATACTGGGCTCTAAACGCCTTTTTCCTTTTTCAATTAAATAGCAAAGAACAAGCCTTTAGCAGACTTGTTTTTGTTTCCTCATTCAAATATCATTTTTTCCTCATTAGCGTACCTCCTAATATTGAAATGCCTCCCTGAACTTTAACAAAACCAATGCACCACAAAGCAGCGCCTGCCTGTAACAATAAAGTAAACCATCTATACTTTAGCAACGGCATATTACTCTGTTATAAACTTAAGCAAAAAGTAGTGAATTTATCAAGCGAAAACAGGAAGAAACTTACAACAAAACCTTGATGTGTAAGATACTCTTCAGGTTTTAACACCATGGATGCACCACCCGCAAAATTTAGACTAACCGGGGGGAAAATGTCACTTATGCTGAAAGACAATGGAAATATGGCTGACTTTAGATTCCGACAAATATTATGACCAACTTTCCCTTGTCCATCAGTGAGGGGAAGTTTTAGAGGAGAGGCTGTATAAATATAACAAACCTGGTAGGAACTTGGTAGCACTGGTTTCCATTTGAAATCATGGGAGTCACTGATTGTGAGACAGAATTAGTCACCTAGATATCAAACAATAGAAACAGCTTTGCATTACTCTCAAATTCTTCTGAAAAGGTGAAAATGTAGGTACATTGATTGTTTCATCCAACCACAAAATATAATAGCTTAAGTGAAAATACTTACAGCACTGACAAAAGGATCATAAGCTTCTTCAACAAGATATGCCAAAGTTGTTCCAGAGTCGACAATAGTTCCTCGGTTGTTTGATGTAGCAAATGCTGCGGGATCAATTGGCAAGATTTGCCCATTCACAGCTATGCTCTGTAGATCTAAATTATAGTGAGGCCTGGAATATTTTAACTAGGAATTAGTTAAAAGGAGTGAAAATTTAACCTTAATATCCAGCTGAAGTAAAACCTAGAAAAACACAAATATCGCGCAAAGAAAGAATAGAGGTGTACCATGATGGGACAAGAGGAGTATAAACAATGCTCGGCTCCAGAATCTCACCAAGAACCAGTATACCCCCTCCATTGCGGTCTCCCTTCAGACAATGTGAGAACACTTTGGGAGTTATCCCTCGAGATGACAATTGCGATATCACAGAAAGCTGCCCTTGGCCAAACCCAAAAATTCCATCAATTGCTTTGTCCGTTTTAGTCAAGTCCCCAGACTGATAGGTACTACACCTGTCTCCAACACAACCATCCAGGCAATAAGCTTCAACCAACATATTCAAAATGCACATCAACAAACATATTCACTGTGGAACCAACAGCAGGTCATAAGAATTGGAGAGAGATCAGGAAAAAGAGTGAAGCACTTATTTTATCATGGTTATTGCAGAGTCATTGAAGAAGTATGAACCTTATAATTCTTCAGTCCCTTAATTCATGACATTTTTTCAGGTCAAGCAATACAATTGCAAGAATTACAATAGGCAAATAAATTTTCTTAAGGATTCAAGTGATACTAAACAAGTCATTTTCGGGTGCTTTAGCAATTAAATGAAATTACTAGAAGGTATAAAAAAACCACATTATCTATTTACAACAAGAACAGCTACATAAACACATATAACTAAACTATCCATATAAAAGCTTGGGGCCTATTCACCGCTTCTTTTACCCTATCTTCTCCTTATCCTATAAGTGCTTTCAACTTTTCAGATGCACATACACAAACTTAACAACTCACCCAAAAACAATGGGAGCAGAAGAGTTAGCAATATAAGATTGCCCCAGAATCATGTCAAAATACAATGAGTCAGCTACATAATGTCCCGATGTCCCGCTTCCATCTCCATACTGAAATGCGTAAACACACTGATTACTATCGCGAGCACATTGAGTAGACGAGGTAATTGAGGAACTGCAAATTGGGTCCGAGCAGGCGATCAGCCCAGCAGTTGATGAACTAGCAGAATCAAAAAAATTCAGCTTAATCTGCAGAAAGAGAAACCCGTATAAGCACCAATATTAAGCTCTTAATTGTTTTGTATCTTAATTAAAATTTGTTAGATAATAAACAAGAAAAGGAAAAGGAAAACGAATTCTACTCCGAGTCCACTAGTCTGGGGGCAATCGTTGCAGGAATTACAGTTGACCCACAAGATGTCACTTCCAGTATCAATCTGCACATTAAATTCTCCTGGAGGAGAGCCCAATCTCACTTTTGTAAAATATAGCCTAAAATTTAATCATCAAAGACCAAGGTTAATAGCCAATATTAAAAAATTAAAAAAAAAAAAAAGAAAAAACTGGAATAATAGAAGAACAGGAGAGAATCAAGCAAAAGGTACATACACAAAAGATCCATTGATCCTGATTCAAAAAGAATGCCAAATGAGAAAACAGTCAAAAACCCAAACAAAGTCAACATTTTCTCATAGACACGAATAAACAAAAGCAAAATTTTCAAGTAAAGATAGCAAACTATGAGGTATGAACATGTCTAAGTACAGAAACCCAATTATCTCTCACGGTAAAGAAAAGAAAAAGAAACCATTCTTAGCAAAGAAACCAAGAAAAAAGAAACAACAGAAACTAAAACCATCCTTTCATCCCTCTCATCCTTTCCAGTTTCTCAAAAGCCAAACATAGCAACAGGAAAAAAAAAATTGAAAAACCATAAATAAGAAAATATATAGATATATATATATATATGTGCACACCAAAAAAAATAGAAAAAAAAAATAACAAGAACTGAATAAAACACCAACTTTGAACGAAAAGAAACCATCAACGCAGAATAACATTAAACAAAAAAACACAAACGCAAAACAAAACAAAACCGAACCGACAAAACTACCCGACATAGTACGGATCAGAGGAGCCTTGTACGGGGAAGTCGACGACGCCGCCTTGCAAAATCCTGGCATGCCTGAGGCCGTCGCGGGCCCTGAGCAAGTCGAGTCCGACTCGGTGACTCAGGGGAAAGGCCCTCTCGAGTTGGAGAAATCCGGCGGCGGCGGCGGCGCAGTAGACAGCTGACAGCGAAGCCAGAAAGACAACGGCCACCGCCGCCAACGCCGCCAAGATCGGGAAACCGGCGGAGACTCGCATTCTCTCCGGCGGTGCCTGCCGTTCGAGCACCGAGTAGAGAGAGAAAGAGGAACAGGACAGGAGACAGAAAGCGAAAGAGAGGAGGATATTTCAGTGGAGAAGATCGAGGTGGCGATTGCTTTTGTGCATTGGAGAGACAACAGGCATTGAAGAGAGAGAAAGAGGAGAGAGAAAGTGTCTGCCAGGGAGCTTCAGAAGAGGAACAATGAAAAATAAAGGAGTTTTTATTTATTATTATTTTTTTTAAGCTGTTTATAGCAACGCAACACACGCACAAACAGAAAAAGGCTCAGACGTTTGGTTTTGTATTTGGATTAAAGTTGAGTCTTTTTTTCAGTTCATGTATTTGCTTAGGACTGATAATTATGGGGACCTGCTGTCGCTGAGCTTGTTAAGCTCTATGTGAAATGTCGATCATATCCTTCAAATTTCTAACCAACTAGTACCGTTGACGGTGGAAGAATTCGGCAAAAAGCCCAAAAAAAAAAAAAAAAAAAACAAATTAAACAAATGACCTCCTATTTTTTAAATTAAAAAATAGGTTTTTTCTGAGCATTAAAACTGTCCCAATTTTTTTCACAGAAAAAAAATGACTGTATCGAATAGAGGAATCTAAATATGGTCTCAAAAAAAAACTGGAACTGTTTTGATGTCCAAAAAACTACTTTTGTGATGTCAAAAAAAAAAAAGGGCCATTGACCCAAAATTTTTTTCCCAAAAGTCTCTTTTTAAAAGTACCCCGTTGACGGTGGAGGAGAATGGTTTATAGGATGCTTGGCATTGATAAAAACCATTAGTTAAAACTGTTTTTACTTAACAGAGTTTTATATTACAATAACTTTTTTCTTTTTATTGAGCATTGAAGAGCTTTACATTATTCATAACTGAAATAATAGTCCAAACTGCTCTATGCCAAACACTGTATTAGTCGTGATTGAATGGTCTCCATCAGCCAAATCTATCTTGAGGGAAATTTTGCTGCCAATTGGTTGGCTAATTAGACTATCAATAGGAGGACTTCAAGTACCTTTAGAGAAAACATTCCCCCTAGTCTTACCAAGATAATCAAGAGTGACTTATTAGGTGTCGCTCTGTCTAGATTGTGTCGCATGTAGTTTAGTTTGTTTTCTTTTGTTTGGATTTGTTGACCTCACTCAGTCACCAAAAAAAAAAAAAGTGGAGGAGACATTTTTTTTTACATATAAAGGTTTTAATTTTAGAGTTAAATTCTTCAAAAATCCTTGAATTTTTTCTCTTTTTTAAATTAGTCCAAATAATCAAAAGTGTTTTAACTTAATCTTTAAACATTTTTCTTGCCTCAAATTTAGTCCTTTAATTATATTATGTTAAATTGTAGATGAAAAAATTAAGATTATTTTCATAAATCTCCTTGACCTATATATCATATTTCACTTTGTCCCCTAACCTTTTAAAACATCCTAAAACACCCCTCGAACTATAAAAAACCTATTACTTTGCCCCCTTTGTTAATAGAATTGCTAATATTGCATGTTAGTATATAAATATTAAAAAATTATATATTTTTTGAAAGCTTAAAAAATTATATTAGAATTATAATTAAATTTATACAAAAATAATTAAATATTAAAAAGTTATTTTAATTTATTTTAGTTTATTTTTTACTCACTCTCTTCCTCATCTCTCACTCTCTCTCTTACTTTTTCTCTCTTTACTAAAAACAGATTTTATGTTCTTCACTAAAGAATTTAAGTCACTTGATAGACTTTTCCAACAATGGTAGCAAACCTATCTTTAAACCAAAATACCAATACCATTTAACAGTTGGTCTTTTCGTCAACAGCTCATAGACAATGGGAATCACATATAACTCAAACTAAGAAACTGGAAACATAAATTTGCACCAAATAAAAACCACTTCTATGGTTAATTAACAAAGCATAAAAGAACTCAAATAAAGATATTGAAGCTCCCATTTGCCCACTAACACAACCCCATCGCTGCCATCGCACTACCACCGACCCACTCTTCATCACCCACCCCTGTTCACCCCCCATCAACCCACTACAATCGCCCTACCCCCATTGCATCCCCAACCCACACAGTCGCTCTATGCCACCCTGTTGCTAGCCAGATTGAGAAAGAGAGAGCAAAGATAGAGAATGAAGATGAAAGAGAATAAGAAGAGAGAGATCGCCAGGAAGGAAGGAGGGGAAAATAGAACAAAAAATACAATTATAATTAAAATAAAATAATTATTTTCATGTATTAAATTATAATTTTAATATATATTTTTTAACATTTTTAAATTACATGTCATGTCAGCAATTTCATTGTCAATATAGACGGAATTGAACAAACATGACAAAATGCCTTTTTTTAATAGTTTGTAGAGTGTTTTAAGCAGTTTTAAAAAACAGGGGAATAAAGTGAAATAGGGTACATAGGTCAGAGGGATTTATTAAAATAATCTTAACATTTTCCACCAAAATTTAACTAGATAAAACTAAGAGACTAAATTTGAGACAAGGAAAAATTTTAAGGATTAAGTTAAAATACTGTCGAGTACATGAACTAATTTTAGAAAGAGAAAAACATTTGAGGACCTTTGATGAATTTAACTCTTAATTTTAATATAGTAGGTGTGAGTATAAATTAGACTTAGCCCCCTTAAACTAATAGTTGTTAGTATAATCTTCATTAAAAAAAAAAATTTAACCCCATTACCAAAATCCTGGCTCTGTCATTTACTATAAATGGAATGTCTAGAAAACAAGTTGCAACTTATGTTGTAATATACTTTTACTTTAAACAGTATTATATGAGAGTTTTATATTATAACAGTTGAAATCTTGATATTGGAACTTGGGTATGAATAAAAAAGTTTTAAAAGGTGTTTAAGAGAGCGGTTGGAACTAAAAATGTTAGTTTGAAAACCGTAATATATGAGAGCTTTACATTATAGTAACTTTTTATTTTTTATTATAGCTGTTAAGAGCTTTAAATTGTTTATTGATTCGAACCGAGATGCCAAAGAGAGTCTTGTTTATAGCCAATTTTACAGAGTGTTTGGGAGCATCATCTAACCAATTTTTCTACACTATTTTCTCTTACGTGGTATAGTATTTTTTTTTTTGTTCTAACTAAGTTGTCAAACGTCATAACCAGTGTATATTTTCTCAGAAATTTTAAATGGTTACAATGTTTTTTATTATACCCTTGAATTCGAATCATGTTCATAAACATGTTTTCTAGCTCAAAACATCAATTTAATAATTTGAACCAAGTCTCAAAAAGATTTAAGAGGTGTCTGGGAGCCAGTTCTAACAAACAAATAGTGTAAAACTTTTAACAGTTACAATAAATTAACATAGTGTAAAGTTTTTATATGCTACAATTCTAAATTAAAACCGTTGATTCCAATCACTTGCTAAACTACTTATTACTAACCAATGAATGAATCAACACTTTGGTTCAAACCTCATGTGCCAATTAGGGCCAGCAATTTAGGTCATGACATGATGACATGATACGAACCCGATACGAAAAATGCGGTTAGGGTTGGAAAAATAGGCCTCCAATTTGAATTAGGTCGAACCCGTCTGACCTGCACAAAAAACATGTTGGGTTCGGGTTAACCCGAATCAACACGAAATCAACCCAAAATAACCCGTCAAAAATGTGTCGAAATCAGGTTGACCCAAAAATTAACCTAAAAATTGTTAATCAACCCGTGTAACCCAAATTGAACTCGTGTGACTTTAATGCAACCCATATAACCTGAAATTAATTTTAATGTGTCAAATTAGTCTAACATTTGTTGTATATCTAACTTGACATTATTCTTATTTATAGCATATTTGTTTTTGTTAAACTTATAGAAAGTTTTGTTAATTTTTTTGATGGTTTGGTTTTGTTTTGTTGGGTTATTATTTATTTTATAAGCTTATTGTTGGGTCTATCGTGTTGCGGGTCTATCGGTTTTAGCAGGTCAGTGTGTCGTGTCAACACAACCATGCACAAAGTAACATATTGACAAGTTGCATGGGTCGGATCGGGTCGGATCAAGCAGTCTACAAGTCAGGTCGTGTCTGGGTTGGGTTTTTTTTGACTTATCAAGTTACGAATTGGGTTTGAGTTGACGTATTGGCTGTTTAAATAAGAGCTTAACCCGACCCAAATATGACCCATGGATCCAAATCGTCAGCCTTTGTGCCAATAAGCTAAACGGGCTCAATATAAATACAGTAGCCGTCCTCGCCATTTATTACGGTTTTTTTTTCAAGTCATTTATCGCTAGGATATACGATTTTAGAAGTCAACTTGCAATTCCTTCATTTGACCCAAAGAAAATACCAAAAATGCTTAGACTCTACGTATCAGATGGACTACAGGTTTCGTTTATATCCGAAATTAGACCGTTCCCTTTAAAAAAATATATAGCAACCAAGACAAATATACATTTTGTTCATCTCTAATCTTTATTATTAAAAAATCTTTATCTTATATGATTTTTCTTTTTATTTTTTATTCCAATCCAACGGAGTTTCAAACTTTAAATCAAATTGGAGAAAATGGATTAATCAAAACAGAAAATGAAAATAAATAAATAAACATCTATACAGCCAAATTCATATTAATTATTACTTAAAATTCCTCAAAATCTTGATTCTTGACAAAGATTTAAAAAAAAAAAAACAGAAAAATGGATATGATGCCCCATGCACAGCAAAGGGTATTTTAGACAAAACAAGAGTCAACATCAAATTAGCATGAAACAATAAACAAATCAATGGGTTAAAAAAAAAAGGTAAATCAGTGAAAAGACTTTTTAGCTGATTTTAGCTTTCGGTTTCCCTGCATGCTCGTTTCTTGGCCAATAATAATACACAAATAATTAATTGATTTTTTTAAAAAATAAAAAGTATTAAAAAGAATAAATTTGACTCCAACTTCGCGGCCGGTAGTCCCGCGAGGACGTTATGGGTTGTTGAAACTCACGCGCTTAAGACGCGAGTGAAGTTGAAGGGAAAGGCAATCTGGGCCCGCCAACGTGGAAAGGATTTCCTCTGCCGCGCTTTTGGTGATTTTCGTCTAAAATTGACAATCAAAGTGCTCCAATCCGACACGTATCCCTTTGCGAGTGACAGTGGATTTAAACTTTTGGAAATTGTTTGATTATCGCTTGATTATCGCTGTTAAATTTGTTAATCTGTGGAAATTATGTGTCTCCTCGTAATTTGTGAGTCAAATGATTGAAAATTTAATATATGATTAATTAGACGTATGTTTAACAAAATAGTTCAAACTCATAAATTTAATGGGGTGTTTGAAAAATGGTAAAAATTAATAATAATAATCACTTTTATTGTAGAATGTGAGAGCTTTATACTATAGCAAATTTTTTTATTGTTATTGTAGCATGTGAGAGCTTTATATTGTTTATAACTGAGTTTGTGGTGGGAACCGCAGTTCTCACCACTTTACCAAACACCCGGTAAGCCGTTCATGTTACAAAACCTTTGCATGCTATGGTATAAAGGAAAAGAGTATTTGATAAAATCAGTTCTAACAAAACTTTTGATTGCTACAAGGTAAAACTCTCACATATTACAAGTTTCAATTCTAACCACACTTTTAAACACCCTAAAAAAATATAATATAAAGTTATCGCATACTATAATATTTGAACTTATTTGTGAGTTCAAGCGATTTTATCACTCACCTTACAAGATTGTATTCTCATAATCACAAAGCATAAATAACAAGAAATAGCATGAAAATTTTATATTATAGTATAAAAAATACTTAATTCGTAGTTATACTTAATTGGTAGGTTTTGTTTTGATTTGTCAAATAATTTTATAAATTTAAACCTTTTGCTTTTAATATTATTTTGATTAGATTTTGAAATGTCGGTTGTACCATTATAGCAAAAACTATTGAGTATTAGTCTCTAATTTTTCTTTTTAATAAAAGGTAACAAAAAATTACCAACCTTTTAACTATTGTGTAATAGGATGTTTGATAAGTGAGTTGAAACTAAAAGTATTATAACAGTAAAACTTTATATTATAGCATATTTTTATTTTATATTATAACGTGTAAAAACTATAACCTATTTAAATTAGCACCGATAAGTTAAAAGTGAATTTGCGAGACACCATTTAAATTGACTTATCATTTCTGTTGTCACGTTGTTGTATGTCTTTATGAGTTTGGGATGTTGGCCGGTGTACAATTTCTTTTAAGTTACTCTGTAACATAAACCCCAAAAAAAAAAAAAAAAGTCATGAACACCATACAACTTCTGACATTACTTGGTGTGAAAAAATATACAATATAATATGTTAATGTCCCGTGCACTATGTGGAAACGTTTCACAATGAAAGCTAGAATGGATAAGCATTGTCTATTAAATTAATCGCTTTTCTTTTTCTTGTGCATCAAAGCTGTGTAGCATAAAAAGGGCACCAATATGTACTCCCAAATTTGTGAGCAAAAGAAAGAAAAGCATAACCAAATTAGGGCAGAATTTGAAAAAAGGGCAAAAAAAAAATTAAAATTAAGAAAATGACTTTTTTTTACACAAAAAAACACGCTTTTTTGAACAAGTAAACTGCTTTAGTTTTTTTTAAAAAGATAAAAAAAAGAGCTGTAACAAATTAAAAAACCTATATAGGATAAAAAAAATAAAGCTCTTTCGATATCCAAAAAACTTAATTTTTTGATGCAAAAAAAAAAAAAAGCCCAAAAAGCCAAAAAGGCTTTCTCTTACAGCCTTTTATAAAAATCACTCCCAAAATTAGTACAATACAGTTCCTTTTTCCTATGCATCACATAAAGCTCTTTAATTTGAAACGTTTTGAATACATGCTTGTAGGCTGTTGCCAAACTAGTCACTATATGCTAAAGGGCTAAGGGCGTGTTTTGAATAGTTTATCCTTTTTATTTTTAAGCAACGAAGAATAGAAACATAAGGACCTGCTTAAGATGGCTAGTACTTTTATTTTTAAGTAGTTGAAGAAAAGATTCAAGAGAAAGATAAGTTACAGATTTTAATTAGTATTTAAATAGTGCATGGAAAAATACATTTGATTTTATAAAAGCTTTTAAACTTGTTTGATTAAATAAGTTAAAACATCTTCTTGTTATAAAAAGTTAGTACAATATAAGGATAAAGATAGAATTTGTAATTTGTTATTCATAAGTAAAGGATTAAAAGAATGTAACAAAAAATAGGCTTTTATAATTTTTTTTTCTTTTTTCATAAACATCAAAGAAATAGCTTGTTTTAAAAATGTTTATAAAAGACAAGAGCCTAATTAGCATGTCCATCCAAACACCTTTGAAAGTATTTTTGAGGTGAATAAACTGAAAGCAACTTGTTTTGGTTATTCCAAATAGGGCCCAAGTCAAAACTTTTTAATTGGTGTTTGAATAGCACATAAATGGGAGCTTTTTTAGTTTATGAGGAGTTTTTAGATTTGTTAACTTAAATAAGCATAAAACTTTTATTGATATAAAAAATACAGTACATTAATATAAATGAAATTGAAAATTTTAATTTGTTATTCACAACTAAAAAGCTAAAATTGTAAATAAAAAGCTTTTTATAAGTTTTTTTTTTTCCATAAACACTAATTAGTTGGCTTTATTCTAAAAAAGCTTTTAAAAATAAAAAACCTAGTCAACTATTTTACCTAAGCACGTCCATAAACAACTATTAATCCAAAAGTTATTTATAGGATGTTTGAGAATTGTGATTATAACTGAAAATTATAACATATGAGAGCTTTATAGTGTAACTTATTTTTTCTGATCACTATAACATACTAACATGTAAGAACTTTACGCTATAACAACAAAAAATTTTAGTTAGAGCTGATTTTATCAAATATCTTTTTTATTTTAAACCATTCTAAACGGGATCTAATAATGCACAACTTGTAATGTCACCATATCAAATAAAGGAGTTTCTTCAAAGGAAACTAATTCTTCACCACTACGAAATCTGTCTCTCCTTTTTTGTGTGGATTTTAGTGAGGAGATTCGAATACGGTGAACTGAATTGGAGCTAGCCATAAATAGAGGCGTTTGGGTTGAAAGAGAAAGGAGTTCTGTCCTTTATACAGACAAAATCACACTATGTAATCATTGCCTTCATTCACACAGGAGTTCCACCTCATTTAACAATTTTTTTTTTATTTTTTGCTGTTCTTGACAAATATCTTGGATTTTAGATTTGCTTGATTGTGCTCAAACCCACCACATGCTTATTTTTGTAAACAACTAAAAGTGACACCTAATTCATAACTTTTAACATATATATATATATATATATATATTTAGCATGCGCAAAACTAGAAACGTTTGGCCTTGTTTTACAAAACGTTTTTTGTTTATTTTTCAGTCAAAATGTTTTTTCAAAAAAGATCTTTCTTTTTTTTTTGTCCCAAAATGTTTTTTTTTTCCTATTTTTCCTTTGAAAAACGTTTTTTTATTTTTTTTTATTTTTAAGTCTTTCTTTTGTTAACATGCGCGGAGTGCGTGCTCTTCCGCTGGTTGAAAGAGAAAGAAGTTCTGTCCTTTATACACACAAAAACCACAATATGTAATCATTGCCTTCATTCAGCATACGAGTTCCACGCCATCTAGCAAGTTTTTTTTTTTTTTTTTTTGACAAATATCTTGGACTTTAGATGGGTATTTGAAAGGGTGGTAGTAATTAATGGTGGAACTATTTTTATTGTAGCATGTGAGAGTTTTATATTGTAACAATTTTTTTTATTGTTACTATAACATGTGAAAACTTTTTACTATTTATAACTGAGTTTATAATAGAAACTGAGTGGTTCTTATCACTGTCAAATAATCCCTAAAATTTGCTTAATTGTACTCAAACCCACCGCATGATTTTTGTAAACAACTAGAAGTGACACGTAATTCATACTTGTAACATATATATATATATATATATATATATATATAAAAGTAAGAATAAATTTTATATGATGTTTTTAATGTTTTTAGAATACTCGAAACTAAAAATATTTTGTTTTTTTTTAAATGTTTTTTTGTTTATTTTTAGCTACAACATTTTTTACTTTTGAAACGTTTTTTCAAAAAGATTTTTTTTGTCCCGAAACCTTTTTTTTTTCCCTATTTTTCCTTCCAAAAAGTTTTTTTTTTAATTTTTAAGTTTTTATTTTGTTAACACACATGGAGCGCATGCTCTTCTGCTAGTTCAAATAAAAGTTTGTAGCTCATCCTTTTACCCATTGGTAATTTCTCTTTGGAAACCCAGCAGTAAATATCTATTTTCTAACCATTAAATCTACATATTACAATAGCAATTTCTTTTATAGGAATCGAAAAAGATATTCATCTGTGAATATTTGTCTTATAATCAATGTGTTATTTAAAAGTTTAGTTTCAACAATAAATAGTAAAAAGTTTTCATATACTATAATAAATTGCTACAGTATAAAACTCTCATATGTTAAAGTTTTTAAACCAAAGTTCTAAATGGCCTATAGACCTATAGAAAAAAATGATTTTAATCGGATCTAAAATTTTAAAAACATGCATTATTGGTGGGTTCCATTGGAGAAGTCCCCATTTATGGTTTTTGTATTGTTGGTGGGATTTGGCAATCTTTGTTCCTTTTTCTGCCCTAATTACCCATTTTTACAGGCGTATTAGGCTGCGTGTTTCAAGCATAATACGCCTTTTAAGTGTAGAATGTACACTCTAATCCACTATGTGCATGAATTTGTATGCAATTCAATCTGTATCTTGATTAATAAAAGTTGACCAATATGTATAATAAATTGATTGCTTTTCTTGTTATGAGAACGTTTACTCAGAGTACAGATTTTCTTTTCTTAAAACTCTTAAATATAAATAGGTTGATGTCTGTAGCCTTAATTCTAAGACGCGTTCACAAGTAAAATAAAATAAAAAAAAAGAAATGTCAACAAAAGAAGTTACATGCACATGCATGCTAAGATACACGGGAAAGAAGCTTCTTGATCATTTAAGCCCTTTGTTAAAAGAATACGTATTTGGAGGGACATTGGTGTTGAAGACAATCACATTTCTGTCATGTTAAAACAGCATCATTCTTGAAGCGTGTGTTCCATGCGATGGTGTCAATCCGGGCACTCAGCCTTACCCGGCCCGTTTGGGCCAAAAAATGAGTCGGATCGATGATACTATTGTCGGGTCGGGTTGGGCAGACCTTATTTTATATAAAAATACCAGCCTAAATGTGTTTAGGGGCTTGCACCGGCTATACGTGCAAGTCTTGAACCATTTAGTACGGCCTCAATTAACTTTTCTAGCTTCATATAAAATTTGTGCCATGGTTTAAGTTAAATTTTATGATGAATCTTTATGTGGAATTAGTTAAAGGGCTTTTGCTTCATATGAAAGAAAAGAGAGAAGTATGAGTGACTCTCTTTGTCGTTTAATTATGTGCTTTTATTACAAAATCAACAATATGAATTTGGTGGGTTGCACACAGCATATATCGATATGTACATCCTTTCCATATTGATTGCCTGTTAAAATAAATGAAAGACAAATTTGCACAAATACTCAAAAAATTAGTGGAATAATTCCATGAAAATTTAAGGAAAAATTGTATGAATATTCATCGTATCTTAATGAAATGCAGATTTAGACCTTGTACTCTTTGAGAATACAAAAATTGTATCGTTTTGTTTTTCAAGTAGCTTTAAAAAGATTGTATCATTATGTTTTCCAAATAACGTTAAAAACATTCCCTTTTTGCTGGAAAAATGCGAAGTTAACAAGTAAATGCATGCATTTACCCTTATTATACAAAGAGAGATTTAAAGTAAATAACATTTTTACAATGTGTCGTTAAAGTAACTAGCATATTTTTTTGAAACATTTGTAGTAAACAACAGTAAATAAAAAATTTACCCAATAAATTACTTTTTACTTGTAGCAAATAAATGTTTTATTCATTTTTAAAAACAATTTACTTTATAAAATTTTAATTTATCTAGTAAATTTATTAAAAATATAAATATTTTCAATATCTGTTATTTACTTATAATTACTTTTATGAAAGTACTATTGCCACAATTTTCGCTACGTAAAATGGTGTTACAATAGAACCTTTTTTTCCCCCTATTGATGGCGTTACAATAGAACTTGTGTTCAACAAACGTTACGTATGTACAGTGTTGATGCATTCTAATGTGCACCCACATGACATGTCCTGCTTCTGTTTTGTCCATGAAAGCAAAATATTGGTCAAAAGTCGTCATGAAATTTGTAAACTTTCACTCTGCATATTGAAAGCCAATTAACAAAGGCAAAATATTGGTCAAAGTCGTCATGAAATTTGTAAGCTTTCAATCTGCATATCGAAAGCCAATTAACGATGAACGCCTCTCGGGTAAAGTTGGGTTTTTATAAACTTTTTCATTAGGAACTAATTTTTTTAACTAGAAACAATATAAAGCTCTTACATGCTATAATAAAAAAAAAATTGTTATGGTATAAAACTCTTGCATGCTACAGTGTTTACAGTTTTAATTAATGATTCTAATCACCGTACCAAACACCATTTGCATTAGAAGCCAAACACCCTTCCATTGTTGTCCCAAACATTTGCTCTTTTATCTGTGTTTGTTAGGGAGATGCAAGTATCAAATAATAGAAACAACTAGCAATGTATGTATACCTATATACGTGAATAAAGATAAGAAGCATAAAAATAGAGAAAATAAAAAATATACATTTTTAAAATATTTGTAAAAAAATTTTGATCCATTTTATATAGTTTGAAATATGTAAAGCATTATCAAAATCAATAAAAGAGAAACAATTTCAAACAAACCAAATTAAATCAATTAAAAATAAAACAAACTAATATATAGGGTGATTGTAGCATTTGTTTGGACTCAAATAATATAAAACTCTTATTTGTTAGAGTGTTTTAAATTAATTAGTTGAAACCAATACTCCATATACCCTATTAATTTTGTTTGAATGGATTTCGTGCTTCATCATTTCTTCGAAAACCTCTAAACCGAGAGTAGTAAGTTTGTAGAATGATATTTACAAATTTTTTATCTATTGGTTTAACAATTACATATGATCTGTTTCGACAAAATTAAATATGGCATAAAATCAAGATTTGAAAAAAAAAAATACTGCAAAAAAAATAGTATTTTTTTTTTTTAAAGAAACACATGTGGATAATGTATGTTTTGAAATTTTTAAATCTCATTAATATTACATTTTTTTTCAGATCGGATGTTTAAAAAATATTTAAATATGCTTATTTTTATTTTTTGTTGTTGTATTTTTAACTTGAAGTGTAAGTAATAAATTAGAAAAAAACCTAAAAAACAAAAAAAAAAAAAAAAGATCCCCTAAAAAAGATATTATCATTAAGGTATGGTGCGTTTTAAAGAAACATTATATTGATACTTTTGTTTAGAAAATATCAAAATGATAGATACAGTTTAAAAAATATCATTTTAGTAACTTAAATTTGTATTTTCACGTGAAATTTTTCTTTTATCCTCTTATTAATATATCTCAAATTAATTTTTCAAAACTATGATAAAAAATTAAAACAAAAAATTAAACAAAACTCATCGAAAAAAGCATATATGTAAACTTATTCATTTTTGTCAGTATTTGTATTTATTTTCTTTGATAATTTTTACAAAACAATTTAGAGTTTTAGGGTGTTTAATAGGGCGGTTAGAACTGTTATTTACGATAGCATGTGAGAGCTTTACACTATAATAATTTTTATATTGTTATCGTAATATATGAGAGTTTTATACTGTTTATAACCGAAATTATGGTTAAGATCGAGCTTGTTAAATAGGATATTTATCAATAAAAAAGTAAGTTGAAAACTCGTATTCCAAAACATATGCTCAAGATCTAAAATGATGTTTTCAGAAACTTAGTATTCATTTCGAGAGAATTCTCTAAAAATGCAGTCTTTCTTAAAATTCAGGTGCTAATTACTAAAACCCAGAAAAGAAAGGAAACTTCTTGAAGCCGCGTATGTCTTACGCACGCATCATATATATAGAACTCCGTTTATCATCAGAACATTTCCACTCGTGAGAAACAATTCCGATGGCCGATATCGATTCCGCTGCCGCCGCCGCCGACGACAAGGCCACCGCCACTGACACCGCGACTACTACCACCGCCGCCACTACCACAGCGCCAACGAAGCCTCCGGCGACGGAGACCAGACGATGGGCCGACATCGAGGACGAAGCTGCCGAAGAGTCGACCGCCGAATCCGTTTCGTCTTCGGAGGTTAACCTCAAGGGCCTGAAAATCGACGAGAGCAAGAAGATAAACAAGTTCCTTGATGAACCAGAAGATAGTAATATCAGAGCCGTAAGTTTCTTCCTACTCGATTTGAGAAGTTAGGATTTAGGGTTTTGTGTCGGATTTATGACATTCTTTGAGTTTCGATCTGAGAAGTTAGGATTTGGGGTTTTTCTGGCGAACTTGACATACTTGACTCTCGATTTGCGAAGTTGAGATTTAGGGACTTTGTGGCGAACTTTGATAACTTTTGGCTTTCGATTTGGGAAGTTAGGATTTTTGTTGCGAATTTGACATTCTTTGACTGTCGATTTGGGTGGATTAGGTTACATCAGGGGATACGCCGTACACATCTGCGAGTACTTTTGAGGATTTGAATCTCTCGCCGGAGTTGCTCAAGGGATTGTACGTGGAAATGAAGTTTCAGAAGCCGAGTAAGATTCAGGCCATTAGTTTGCCGATGATCTTGACCCCTCCGTACAAGGATTTGATTGCTCAAGCTCATAACGGGTCTGGTAAAACGACTTGCTTTGTTCTTGGAATGTTAAGTCGTGTCGATCCCAATCTCAAGGCACCTCAGGCGCTCTGCATCTGCCCTACTAGAGAATTGGCCATTCAGGTGATTTATCTCTCTCTCTCTCTCTTGGTTTTATTTGGTTATTTGTTTGTTAGTTGAATCCGTAAGCAGCTTCTGTAGACAAAAGATGAGATTTTGTTAGAACATTTACCAACAGGATTTTGTTTCGTCGATCAATTTCTTTGAAACCTGCAGCGAAAACGTGAATTGTGTCTGTTACAGATCTCTCTCTTTACTGTCTTTTTGGAGCAAAAATTATGTATTCTGTTGTTGTTGTTAAAGGGAAAATTACATGCTCGTAGCTGCATTTACGACAATATCACATGAAGTAAAAGAATGTCTTCTGAGAACAAAATTACTTGAGCAAACTTTAATTTGGTCTTTGTTGTTTCTTTACTTGTTTGATTGAATCTTCAAGCGTTTTCTGTAAAGAAAAGTTGAGATTTTGTTAGAACAGTTCCTAATAGGATTTTGTTTCGTTAATCAATTTCTTTGAATCCTGGAGTAAAAACGCGGACATGTTTCCAACACAGATCACGATCATTCTCTTATGGAGTGAAAATAATGTACACTGTTGTTGTTATTAAAGTGAGAATTATATGCTCATAGCTGCATTTATGACAAGATCGAATAATGTGAATTTCGTGAAACCTTAAGCAAACATTGTAGAGGTATTCATTCTTTTTAGCAACATTTTGGAGAAGAAATTATGTTGTATATACTCTGTTTTTGTTGTCATGACAATGTAAAATGAATGTGGCAGAATATGGAAGTTCTACGAAAAATGGGCAAATACACGGGGATAAATTCTGAGTGTGCTGTTCCGATGGACAGCAGGGACTATATGCCGATTTCCAAACGTGCCCCAATTTCTGCTCAAATAGTAATCGGCACTCCTGGCACAATAAAGAAGTGGATGTCTGCGAGGAAGTTGGGTACCAGTCATTTAAAGATTCTTGTTTTTGATGAGGCTGATCACATGCTTGCGGAGGTAACATAATTTTCCCTGTTAAGTTGGTTTGATTAAAGTCTAAAAGGCTTATATACTCCTTTTGCGGCTATGCCTGATGCTCATTAACATTGCTGCAGGATGGTTTCAAGGATGATTCTTTAAGGATAAAGAAGGATATCGAGAGAAGCAGTTCTCACTGCCAGGTTTGTTAAAATGACATCTAGTTAAACATTTCAGTCATGAATTATGAGCTAAATTAGGTTAGCATGCTTTTTCTTCATATCTTGTGTTTGTGTTCTTCCACTATATCTTCCAAAGTTCTTTCTGTAGATTTTGGAATGGTGCATTTAACTATGTGTTCTTCTGCTACCTTTGTCTTTCAGGTGCTTCTGTTCTCTGCAACTTTTAATGAAACAGTAAAAAATTTTGTTTCCAAGATTGTGAAATCGTACAATCAACTCCTGGTAAAGAAAGAAGAATTATCACTGGAGGCAGTAAAGCAATATAAAGTCTATTGCTATGATGAGCTGACGAAAATCCAAATAATTAAAGAGCGAATTTTTGATCTGGGTGAGAATCTTGGGCAAAGGATTATCTTTGTCCGGACAAGAAACAGTGCAAGCATGCTGCACAAGCAGCTTACTGATGATGGCTATACTGTTTCGAGTATCCAAGGTGCCATCACACCGGAGGACAGAGACAAGCTCATAAATGAGTTCAGAAGCGGTCTTTCTCAAGTGTTGATTTCAACTGACCTCCTTGCCCGAGGTTTTGATCAACAGCAGGTACCATCCTTACTTTCTCTTTCTATCTATCTGTGTAGTATTTGTTCTTTTAGCTATTGCTTTGATATGTGGAGATAGGACACAAATTCCATAAGATGACCTAGATTGTTTTTTAGGTCAATTTAGTCATAAATTATGACCTTCCAATCAAGTACGAGATGCATGAACCAGACTATGAGGTGTACTTGCACCGCGTTGGTCGGGCTGGACGTTTTGGCCGCAAGGGTAAGTTGATTGATGTTAATTCTTTGTTTCTTATTTAAAAAGAGGTTGAGCATTCTTTAGTACATGCTGAACAAGTTTTGTGTTATTTTGCAGGAGCCGTGTTTAATCTGATTTGTGGTGATAGAGATGCAGAAACAATGAAAAAGATTGAGCTCTACTTTCAGACCGAAGCAATCGAGGTATATTTGAGGCATTTTCTTATTTATTTTTCTAAAGAGACAGTTTGTATGCATTTCACTCTGACCTTTCTTTTTTCCTTTTGCAGGTGAAGAATAACGACGAAGAATTTGAATCGGCGCTGAAGCAGGCAGGCTTACTCTGAGCCTGCATTGCGGAAATTGGGTTTTGTGGCTGCTTGCATTGCACAAGAGCGCTACATAGTTCATACCATTCGAGTTAACAGCTCCTGTAGATAACTTTGTTCTGTTAACTTGAAAAAAAATGAGGTTATTTGTGTGGCTACGTTTAGAATTCTTTTGGTTGTCTCAGCGTTGCCCTTATGCATTGTACTGTTAAAAAGGGAGAGAAAGAGAGCGAGAGAAAGTTACCTTGTTTTTGAGTTGTCAGGGTCAGTCAGATCCAGTCTATTGAGTTTTTTTTTTTCCCCGACACTATTGAGAAATTGTTTTTGGATTAACAAAAAAGTCAGATACATAGAGGATTGTTGTTTTTACGAACAATAGATATATATATTTTTGAAGGGATTGTGAACGATAGATTTTGCTTCCGCCTCCGAGCGTAACTACCGTCTTAATTCTATATGAAAATTTGCTTTCCCAAAATTTTGTTTATTTATTTCTCAATATTGGTAAGTTACTGATATATTTATTTAGATTTTAAAGTACGTGGCTATTATTAGTAAATGACCCAGAAACTGTTAAATTATGAAAATTAACTTTTAAATAAATGTTGTGTTTGAAAAGCGTAAATAAAATTAATTTTAGTTAAAAATATTGTAGCATATAAGAATTTTATATTGTAATGTCTTTTTGCTCTTTATTGTAACTGGTGAGAGCTTTATTATTGTTGTTGGTAGTCAAATATTATAAATAATCAAAGGATTAGTTTGTAGTTTGTCCATTATCATTGATTAATTTAGTGGTTCATTGTTATTAATTATGTCGATCACCATTGAGGTGATGTTGGTTAGTGAGTAACCTATGTCACTCAATAAACTTGGTTAGTCAATAATAGACCATTCATCGATAAATGAGTGATGAGACCGGTAGATCAGCTATTGATATAATAATATCCAACAAATAAAATGAAGAAATTTTTATAAATTTTATAGTTTAAAATTTTTAATAAAAGGTATTTGGTACTATTATGTTCTGAACTTGTTACACCTTTATCAGGGGTTTTTTGAACTTTTAATTTTAGTAAATTGTCATTTGTACTTGTAAATTTGTACTTATGAATTAGTAACAAATTGTCCTTGATTAATTGTGATTGTAATTTTTTAACCAAAATTAATACTAATTTGCACATAAACATGTACTTTGCACGTAAACTTTGTGGCCTTGATTATTGAGCAAATCTTCGTTGATCTCCCTCTAATTGAGAACACGGTCGCGGAATCATCCACCATTAGAACCACAGCAAGATCGGCTACCGAGGCCTTTTGGAGCCCTCGCAGGCGTCAATGGCGGCAGGGTCCCAGACCTCCTTGTTCAATTCGAATTCCTTGTCTCTCGATCTCGATCGTATGGAACGATCCGGAGGAGACGTATTCGTTGGTTGTCAGGCTCTTGCCCTTGGCTCGCAGCGTTGACGAGGCAGTGTCGTAGATGACGGCGGCGACAGCGATGTCGAGGCCGATTCTAACGCGCGTGGTGGCCTGTTTATTAGCCTTGCCTCCGCTGCCACCGTCGATATGGACTTTTCTAGAGGTGACGGCGGAGATGACGTCGACAGCGGCGATGAGGTTGCAGAGAAGCCATAGATCGTCTGGCTCTTCAGGGGTGATCTGCGCTATTCCTGGTTTGTTGAGAACGATGTCGTGCTTTAATATTTTCACGATTAATTATTGTTCATCTTTTTTAATCTTCTTGAATTGGTTTTGTGAATTGTATATTGGTTTCTTTATTTAATTCTTTTCTTTTTAACATGTATAATTCTGGGATTGGATTTCCTAGTAATTGAAGGAGTCGATTTTTCTGGTGGTAGGAGTGGATTTTCTAATCTTATTTGAGAAGCAAACTTGTTTGCTACAGTGTAAAACTTTCACATGTTATATGCTATAGTAATTTATTACAGTATGCTTAAGTTTTAGCTTTAATATTTGACTGATTTCCCAAATACGCCTTTCGGTATGATTATTCTTCCTCATCTTAATATTTTTATGGTCTTTGCAATTTCTTTTTGATAGAGATGGAGACTCTGTCAAGCTTATTCTTTATTTTTTTTTAATTTTACTTTTATGATAAAAACAAAATTGTCTTGTAAACAACAAAAAAATTATAATAATTACTAATATTATAGCATAAATGTGAAAAAAAATACATTATAACAAATTACTATGTATTTTTTCTATTTTTATTTTTATTTTAAAAATATTTCAATCACACTGTCATAAACATGTCATGTGACACTATTTTTATGAAAAGAAGACAAAAATATATTATTTACATAATTATATCTGAATGTTAGGACATTGAAATTAAAAATGTCTGCAATTTCTTACAAATATTTAAATTAAGAAATATCACAATAGTAATGGAAGAATAAAATTTTTAGAAAAAACCTTCCATGAAAAAAAAATATTCTTGATCAGAAGGGATCGCTATTGGTATTTTAATTATTTGCTTCAGAAAACGTAAAGCCAATATTTCATTATAAGGTATGAAAAATTTTAATTGTCTTTGAAAGGAAACTTTTCGATTTTAAAAAATCAAGAATAACCAAATTTAATATTCAAAAAATGTTGCATAATGAATAACTTTTTCCCTAAAACTGATCCCCAAAACGGCGGTGTTTGGGGAATTCAAGAGTTTTGAACCCAACTTTAAGGCTGAGTATGTGTTTGGATTTGTTTTATTGAGACCCAATCTCAAACTGTGATGGGACAATTTGAGCAAGAAAATCCATCCAAACTCAAAACCATCACCCTTTTAGTTTCAAAACCAGTTTTAAAGCCAATTGTTCAAAAGTGCAAGCATAACACGCTACTAAAAACTGAGAATTATATGACGGTTTAAATCGTCATGGAAAGAATTTACATGAGTTAAAAAACCGTTGTGATATTGTCTATCGTGATAAGGAAATGACTTTTCAAGACTGTATTTACCAACAATCGTGGAATGCCCTTTAAGGCGGGTTTTGACAGTGTTCTATAGGAAGCTATCATAATAGTTTTGAGAAAAAAAGTATCGTTTAATCTTAGAAATTTTCTACCTTACACGACGGTTTGTACAAAATACTGTCGTGTAAGTTATAGTTTTCATGACAATTTTTAATCAAAAACCGTCATGAAAGAGTGGTCATTAGCAAAAAAAAAAAAAAAGAAAAACCTAGAATTTTGGATTTCTCACGGGATGGTCAGTCCCGTATTATATATTAATACAAAATCTTGATCGCAAAATCATATATTTACATTAAACTATAAAATTTTTACAAAATCGTACATATAATTTACTGCCTACATCTATGCAATCATGCCCAAATAATAATTCACACAAAGCATACACTAACAATGCTAAAACTAAAGCTAAACCCTAAATAGCTCACACAAACACGTATACAGACACATGTACACAAACACGTACACAAATACATGGAGAAAGTAATTCACACATATACATATACAAACACATGTAGATTATAATTCACACAAACATGTATACAAGCATTAACTAAGTAACAAATGTTAATATAACTAACACAAAACAACAATAATTCTAATCACAAACTAGATATTAAATAACAAAACTAATTAACAAAAATAAACCAAATTAACATAACAAATTAATAGAATTAATTTTTTTAAAAAATAATTAGTTTTATAAAACTAAAACTAACAAAACTAAGTTATAAAGCTAACTAACAAACTATATAACTAAAAATAACTAATGCACACAAACCCTAAATAATTGCTATTGAGTTTTGAGCAATGAAAAACGTAAATAATTGCTATGATAGCCATAGTGGATTTTCATCAAACATGTGGTGGGCGTCACATATATAAACACATACACAAATACGTAGAAACTAATTAAAAATAAAACTAAAATTAGAACTAAATAAAAAAAAACCAATTAATTCTCACAAACCATAAATAATTAAAACTAAAACTAAATAACTAAAAATAAAAAAAACTAAACAAAAAAAAAAAGAAATGGAATGTTACCAAATGATGGTCAGATGGGAGCAACAGCGATGGCAGGGTCGTGGAGGTGACAAGCTCGGAGAGAAGAACACTTGGAGAGAAGAACCTATTGCAAATGAGGGATGGTGACAAGCTCATGGGTCTTGGAGTCCTTGGAGCTAACGACGGTACGTTGGATTGAAGCAAAGACGATGATGGTAACGGTCCTGGTAGAGTGAGAAAAAGTGAGGGTTTAAGGATTAGAGGGAGAGAGGTAGGGCTAGGTTTAAAGAGTGAGGGTTGGGTTTGAGTGTTAATTACAATAAGAAAGAGAGAGAGCGGGCTTTTAAAATTTCACTAATTGTGGTGAGAACGGGCTTTCGAAATTTTACTAATTATCTTTCGCGGCAGTTTTTACCAAAACCTGTCATGTAATATGCTGCCTAATGCAATGGTTTCATGTTTTACATGTACTTTCTACATGTTTTTCTCTGCTTAACACAACGTTTTTAAGAAACTGTCATTGATTGGGCTTCGTGTATTCTACAATTTCTAGTAATGACATCAAATCTATTATATAATAATCTTTTTTAGGTACTTTCATGCGTATTTTAAAAGGATTTATTTTTTAAAAAAATTCAAAATTTACTCGTCTAAAATTTATTTTTTTTGCAATATTTTTTGATATAGTTTAAACCTGTTTTTCAAGTTTATATCCAAATAAAGTTTCAAATTTTATTCTTTTTTTAAACTCAGAATTAATTACATATTCAAACATCAATTTAGATTAAGTTTTAAATCACACTTTTCAAACTCTTCATCTTAAACCCCAAAAATTCAAACCATCATCGTTCAAACTTATGAAATAAATAGAGATTTAAAACGACTCCTCTTTTCTTCCGTGTTCAATACGTCAAACACATTAATACAAAGAGTACGAAATTGTGATAAAAGATTTAAAGCTAAATGCGCACCTGCAAAACAAAAGAGGATTAAAAAATTGGAACTGAGAAATGTCATTTTGATAACGAATACATGATTATAATTAAAGACTTTGTTACATATATTATACACCGAAGGCGCAATTGTTCATGAAAAAAGAACGGAAAAATAATGTTAGTTATATAATGAACACATAATTATCGTATTAATAGTTATAATAATATGAACATATGATTATCAGAATCAAAATTTGGAGACCACAGTTTCACATCATTTTCACAGCATCGTCGCACGGGAGGGATTTTGGTGGTGTCACGGGGAAGAGGAGATCTATATTGCTTAGCCGATTGTCCCGACAACGAGGAGAGAAGAGAATACACGGAGATGGAAACCATATAATCATGTTTTTTTTTTTGCTAATTTTAAAGAAGTGCGTTATAAATTCTCGTACAGAATTGGTATATCTAAATGCAAATACATAAATGGTGTTCCACAAACTCCCCACATAATTCGAATACCCGACTTTTTAAGCATCCTGTTTAGACTTGCTATTTTGAATAAGCTAGAAACTTCTAATTTGGGATTTAAGGTGTTTAGAAACTTTAACGAGATTTTATTAAAGTTAGGCATAAATTGGTCACATAAGAAACTATGTGTTTGAATATGGAGATAATTTGTGGTCCTCACCCAAGGAAGCATGAGATGTTCTTACGAGGCTGACAACTAACCTAAGCATGACACATAAATGTTAGGTGGCTTACTTGCGAGTTAGCTAAATGATACATTTGCCAGGTGACATGTGGTGCTATGTGGCAAGGATTCAAGGTAGCATAGTGTCCTAGGTGACACATGGCATTCATGCATAATGACACAAGGCAAACATGCATGGTGGAAATATGGCACGCATGCACAAAAAAACAAAGGTCCATTTAGGGTATAAAGAGTGCATTGTTGTGCTAATAAAAATACTATATTGGTGGTTACTTTGCCACACTTATGTGACCACATGAAGGGAACATGACTGAGAAAAGGAAAGAAAAGAGAAGGAAGAGAAGAAAAAAAAAAAAAAAAAAGAAAGAGAAAGAGAGACAAAGGTGGAAAGCATACTTACATCAAACGCTTAAAAGGGAAAGCAACTTTCTCTTTTTTCTTTCTTCTCTTTCTTTTCTTATTTCCTTTTCTTTCTTTCTTTTTTCAGTCACGTATGCTTCATTTAGTCACACAAAACTATAGAAAAGCAATTAATCACCTATTTGTAGCATTTTCACAAACATGACAATGTTTTTCTTAAACCTTAAATTGATATTTGTCTTTGTATATGTATACCAGGTGTTGTTGTGCATGTATGGTAAGTGCCTTTGTGCATACTAACCATTTAGCTTTCTTGACACTAAGTGTCGATGCATGCTAGCCAACTATCATCTTGCATGCTTTCCATCTTTCCAACTTACATGAAAGCCATGTGGTGCCCACAAGTCTTGCACATGATAGTCGTCAACCATGTGATGACACCTCATGCTTTCTTAAATGATGAATCATAGCTTAGTTTTTTTCAACCCCTAGCTTTTTCTAATTGTCACATCGTGTTTAACTTGCTATAATTGCTCAATTATCTAAACAAGAAGCTCAAAAGGTTAGGGATTAATTATAATTCTCTCATTCTATTAAAAATCTCATCCTTGAAATTTAACGTTTCTAAATTTTTCTATTGTATAATAGTCCTAAAAAAATTCATTGTACTAAAAATGATTGAGTACTTGGCCCTATGACTTTCTAAATAGATCTAAAAATTGAAAAATGTTTAGAGGTTTTAATGAAATTTTAATAAGTTAAGCACGAGGTGACAATTAGAAGAAGCTAAGTGTCGAAACTTGAAGCTAAGTTATTACCCACCACTCAAAGAAGCACGAGGTGTTGTCATGAGGTTGATGACTAACTTAAGCGAGACAAGTAAGTGTTAGATGGCTTGAATTAAAGGGTGGCATATGCCAAGCATGAAGGGCGACACTTGACAAGCATGCAACAATGCTTACAGCTTAGAAAGCTACATGGCTTACAAGCATGAGGATACACTTTTCATACATGTATGATGACACTTGGCACACATGCACAAAGTCAAATGTTCATGTAGGGTTTAAGGAGTATATTGCCATGCTTGTAGAAATACCATAAATAGAGAGTGCTTTGTCATGCTTTAGTGTAACCAAATGGAGAAAATGTGAGTGAGAAAAGGAAAGAAGGAAGAGGGAAGAAAAAGAAAGAGAGAGATAGAGTTGCTTTTCTTTTTTGTTGAAGTACACCTTGTAATGCATCACTTGAATAATAATATGTTTATGAAAGCATATTTTAAGTTATATGTGATGTTTTGTTACACCCTTATAACAATTATATGATAGTTTACAATATGATCATGTTTTTACATGTTTTATATATGAAGAGCTTTTTATGTGCATGGTGCGACCGCTTACATCTATTATGAACCGACCAAGTTAATGTTATACATTGGGCCGGTTTGATCTAACTGGGGCCTTAAAAGAGATTTTTGAAGGAGACTTATTCAAAAATATGTACTTTTTTATATAATTACCATGCATCAAAGAGAAAAAAGAATGAGAAATTTTTATGTTATCTGAAAATAACAAAATAATCCACTATATCAATAATTTTTTCCCGAAAACAACAAAATAATCCACTACATCTAATTAAATAAAATTACAATAAAGTAAAAGTAATAATATTGCTATATAAAAAAAGAGTAGTAATAATACTAAAAATATAAGCTCGTCAAAAACTTATTCAGCAAAAAAAAAAAAAAAACATTAGAAGCTTCTCTACTGCCAAAAAAGCACACTTCTCCAACAAAACTCGAACTCTCTAATTATTCCCAAAAAAAATCCCTGCAACTAGATGCATTGTTTCTCCCTTTTTTTCACCCGCCAACAAACCAAACATACTGTTTTTTTTAAACATAATATTTTTATGCTCTTGAATACTTTAAGTGTTGATTATTTCTTAAAAAGGAATTATTAATCAATACATCACTTATTAGTATATCGAGTTTCATTAACACGTATACAGTATATAATTGTTTTTTGCTCATATATTTTTTATATTTTAATCGTAATAGTGAAAGAACGTAAAAAGTGGCTGATAGTTGGTGTACATCATTAACTATTTATTATATAATATAAAAGATTGGTAAATAACTATAAGATTGTCATAAGAATATTAAAAAAAAGTTGTCAACAATTCGTATATTGGGATGATAAAAAACAAACAAAAAAAAACCTTATGTTTAAAACAATAATAATCTTAAAGGAAAAAAACATACCAGTACTTTTATAAAAGGAATTCATTAATGAATAATATAGTAATAAGATAATATATTAAAAGGTCTGGGAAGAGTAAACTAAGGGTGATATTAGATCTTTTTTATTTATAATCTCTCTGTAAACGGGTGACATTTGAAATTGTTATATTTAAGAGTCTTTAAGTTATGGGTAACTATCCAAAGCTAAAACACCTCATTTCTTTTGATTCTATAAATAATAAATAAATAATATATAGAAGAGAGGCATAATGTAAGCCAAAAAAAAAAAAAGAAAAGAAAAATTGAAAGCCTCCTAAAATAGGGGCCTTAAGCACTAGCTCAACCTACTTACCTTAAGATTAAGTCGATACTAGCTATAAAGGTCAACTCGTATGAGGAAACGAATTCGAATATAAGTAGAGGCTGATGAGTATGACATAACAGGTTCTAATAACATGAGATCAACATTATATAAGGGGGTCTAGCTAAAGTTTAAAGTTAAAGAGATGTATTTTCAAAGTGGAATAATATGGTTTATTTACTGAGCTTTGGCTCATATAATTCTCATGATGTAGGTTACTATCCAGTAAGTTTTTATTTAATTGAGCAAAAATGATTCAAAGTCCCATGATAAGTCTAAGATTCTTAAGGTGTGAAATTTGTACTTTTTAGCATTTGTTTAAGGCATTATTGATTTTGCAATAAAGATTATTGTATTTTTCCGCTATGGAATATTATTTGTTAAGTTTTCAATGATAGATGTCAAGATCAGGTAAAGGTTGCAAGTTAAGTTGACATCTCTCTCGAGCCAGTTGGGTTCAAAGCTGCTAGGTTGAGGGGGCATTATAATAATCTCATTACTAATGTAGAACTATATGACACAATTCAGAGTATTTTACAAGCAGTAAAATGAGTGCCGCTCATGAAATAATTATCCCTTTGCAACCCAACTTGACGATGGTTTTAAATTATTGATGACAAAATTTCCTAAATGTGGGCTTAAAATGTTACCGATGAATATCATCATTTTCCCCCCAAATCTATTGAAAATTGCTTTTATTAACATTTATGATATAATTACATGTTGAAGTGATTATATAATCTCGGTTTTATTACTCTTAGATTTTTGCCTCTCTCATTTAAGAATTTAAAACAGAATAATGGTAAACAACGAATTTTTTAGAATAAGAAAATGACGTATTTTCTAAATATATAAATTGGTACATGGTAGACAAATAATGAATTTACTAGACATAAAAATTGGTAAACAATATGATTATTAAAAAATAAGTTGGTAAATAAAAGATTAATGATGTATTTAGCATAAAAATTGGTAACTAATTTTTTTAAAATACATAAATTAATAAATATTGGATAAATAATGTATTCTACTAAGTAATAAATTTGCAAATAATAGATTTACTATCAGTTCAGTTATTATACCATCATTATGATAAGTGATTTTAGGTTAACTATGCCTTTATATATTTGCATTCTGCTATTCGTAAAAATATATAAAAACTGTTTAGCTTTTTATCTCGTTAACCCACTTTTATGTTTCATACTAATTTCCTTCTCTTATATCTGATTTACCTTTTTTTTTTTCAAATTATTACTACTGTATTTTTCCCCTAATATTTAACTGTTATTAGTTATTTGATCTGTGACTAAACAAGCTTGCTTTGTTTCTTTTTGCTTCCCGTTGACTACATGCTCATTTGCAAATTATTGTTCACGAAGTTCACAAAATTAATTGAATATCGCATGTCTTTTAGAAACTATCGTTGAATACAACAATTATTTTATACATTATTCTCAGTTCTGTGTGGATTGCACGTCGCAAGTAGTGCTCTTCCACTTCCACACTCTCCCCGCTCCTCAACCAACGACCATATATATATATATAATTTGCTTCCTCTAAATTCCAATCCATTGTTCATCTACTATTTTAGAGAGAGAGAGAGAGAGAGAGAGAGAGATGGGAGCTGCGGTCGTGTTCCTCCTTGCAGCATCACTAATATTGACGAGCTGCGCCAATATGGCTTTAGGGTATTGGGAAGAACCAACTCCATCTGAGATACATGTATGTGGAAAAGTTTGGTGCCAAGATTGCACCCAAGGGTGGAACCAATGGGTTCAAGGTGCCAAACCCATTAAAGGTAAAAACAAATGAGCTTTTTACTGTTAAGTCATCTCTATGGATAGTACTTGTTTGTTTGTAAAAGTAAGATCAGGTCAAAATCACATTAAAATAAAACATACTATAAATGTAGGTACAAACTATATAAATCTAATGGTTTAAAATATGATGTGTATTTTTTTTTTATTTTTCATTCTCAAATTCGAAATGTCTTGGTTATGATTTGACTTTTATAATTATTTTTGAGTTTCACTCAAGTATTTCTAAATTCTGAATCCACTTATCTAGGATATTTTAGGGGGAGAATTTTCTTGATGAAATGAGCAGGAAAAAAAAATTGATTAAGTGACATATAGTTTTGAAATATTAGACTTATTAACAGAATTCACTATTTGTAGGTAGCGTGGTGTCTCTGACGTGCATGGATGAAAGAAACAGAGTCGTGCACTATGCAAGGGACACAACTGACGAAGTGGGACAATTCGATTTTATTGTTAACTTGAAACTTTACAAGAAGAAAATCAACCCTAAGTTGTGTCGTGCAAGACTAGTGTCATCACCTGACCCAAGTTGCAACATTCTTACCAATTTTGCAGGCGGTCAGACTGGTGTTAAACTGAGTAGGCCTAGCTTTGTATACCGCAACACCATCAAATACGCCCTCGACTCATTCTTCTTTACTACTCCAATGTGTGAGATACCTGATTATACTAGCAATTACTCCCAAGATGATAATGGCCATGGAAATAAAGGCCACTATTAACTATGATTCTTAGGGTTTTTCTTTTTTCTTTTTTCTTTTTTCTTTTTCCGTTCTTCAATCCTTTTTTTTTTTTCAAATCTCTCTCTTTTTCTTTGTTTGGACTGCCACTTTGTCCTTGTAAGCTTATGAACTGAATTCATACATAATTTTGTGAAATGACTCATAACTGTTGATGAAAATATTCCTAATTTTGTGGAAATAATATATGTGTTGAGACCTCGATATAAATACGTTGATAGAGATATTAATTATTAATATTATGAAATATCAATACTTTTTAAATAATTTTGCAGAAATATATGAATATACACAAATATTTAAATGGATATAGCCGTAAAAATATTTAGTAATATTTGCACCAACTGTAAAAAGATGAAAATATTTTAATATGAAAATCAAATTTTAAAGAAAACTCTAAATAAAATCACATGCGTATCTTGTTCATTTTTTCGCTTTCATGAATGTCGACCAAAACAAATTACACACTTTGATTTTATTTTTAGACACTTAGGGGTATGTTTACTTTGCATCAAAAGGCATGGGAAAGTAAAGATTGATTTTTTTTTTCTATTTTATTTACAAAATCAATAATAAAAATTTTGTAGGCCTTACAAAATATAAAGAATGAGGAAAAAAATACCAATTCTTCCATACTTTTTAGTATTGATTTCGCATTAAAGAGAATGAAAATCATATTTACTTGAATGTCTAAATTCAAATATTATTCAATAGTTATTAGTTATGTAAAAATGATATTTTAATAATTTCAGTGAATAAAATCTTCCTTTCTAAATAGAGTAAATTACATTGTTGCATTCTAAATTATTCGCTTTTTGTATAATGAATCTAAACTTTCAATTTTAGAAAAATACATCTTAAGCTTTAAAATCATTGGTAATTGAGGCTCAACAGCTACTTTTAATTTTCGTTTAGTACTTTTTTTTATGTGTTTAATTTCAATTTTTTTCTTAAATTGACGAACTCTATTTTCTAAAAAAACTCACGTGTGAATTTTGTAACTAAATTGTCTATGTTTTGTTAACGCTTATTAGCTGTTGGACTTCAATTATCAATGATTTCAAAATTTAAAATGTATTTTACAACATTGAAAGTTCAGGGCGTATTATGCAAAAAATGAATAATTTGATATGTAACAATACAATTTATTATTCTAAGTAATTAAACATTAGAAAAACATAAGATTGTTTCTCATTACACCATCAAATTTGATAAATAAACGTTAGAAGAGAGATGAGTGATGTCTCTTATTATTACTTAACTTTTCTTTCTAATTCAATTGTCTGTTTTTTCATTACATTTCTTTGCTTTTGGGCAAAAATTGAGATTATAAATTTTAATTTAAAGAGGCAAAATAATCCAATATAAACACTTGAAACACGTGCCGGTGCAACGCGTTGTCACGTGGAAAAACGCTAGCCGCCATTAACCCATCGAACTTTACAAAGCCCCCAAAGCTCCGTCGTTGCGAAGAAAGCAGAACCCGACATCCTTGGAAACTGAGCCATGGCGATCCGCCTCGCCAGAACAATATCATCATCTCTGATCCGGCGATCTCCGGCGGCGGAGAATTCGCCTCTCGTGGCGATGGCGGCGGGCCAAGGCGGCAGTTCCACACTCAGTCGCGCTTCCTCATCATCATCGTCGTCGCCGTCGTCGCCGTCTTCTTATCCTTCGCCGTTGAGCAAGTCGGAGAAGACGAAGAAGAAGGTAGTGGACCGTCTATCGGCGGTCATAGACGCCGTCAACGACCGGAAGCTGCCGCCCGAGCTTCGTGGACAGCGCAATTCCGTCAGGTGTCCCCAATTCTCCTCCGATTTTTCCAATTCTCGTCGTTAATTAGGATCTAGGGTTTCGAAATTTCTCGTGATTTAGGTGTTAATTATGATTATGAAATGTTCAAATTCGTGCTTATCCTTCTATCTGCTCCAATTTCTCTCCTTTTTATTGGTAACTTTGCGAATCTGATTCTTGTTACGAATTAGACGCTTTGCTTTTATATTATTGAGAGCAAACAAAAATTACAAAAGAAAAAGCAAACAAAAAGACACAAATTATAACAATTCACTCTACGTTTATTTCCAGCCGCAAAGAAATGATGAGAAAGAAGTTTAGCCAAGACTTTCATTTGTTGATACTGTAGAAGAGGAAGAGACAAATTCTTTATTTTATAATGAATTTGCTACAATTTCGAGTGGAAAGCCTTGTTTTTTTTTCTGTTTTTGGTTCTTCTTTCATACGAGGAAAGAAAATGGCCAGAAATTTTTGTATTGTGACTTTCTGTATTTGGTCCTTTGGACAGGTCAGAAACTGATATAATAAATGTGGTTGAGCAAAGAATTTGGCATTCCATGGAAGAGGGTCAGTTTGAGAATTTACCAGGGAAAGGGAAGCCCCTTAATCTGAGTACAAATCCTCACGCGGACCCGGCAGAAGATACATTGTTCAGAATCCTCTCAAAGAATGGTTGTGCCCCAGAGTGGGTTGAGCTCAACAAAGAGATTAGGAGTAAGATTTCTGAATGGAGATTGGCTTTGAAGAGAGCATGGACAAGTAAATGCAATGGAGACCACTCAGAGTGGAACGAGAGTTCCGAGGCTTTGAAGCATCAATTGCGAGACATCAATGATAAGGTGAGTCATTCATCATTTGAACAAATGACATGTATGTAAAAATTGCTTTCTGTGAAGATAATTATGAATATAGACATGTCTTTTGTTTGCTTTTTAAGTGTTAGATGATATTGGATTAGATTAGAAAGTATGATAATTTGACGAAATTGGGTTTATGAGATTTTTGAGAACGTGCCCTATAGAAAAATCTTCAATCTTCATCATTTTTTTTTGCCTAACTGTGATAAAATCCATTTCTCTTCCATTCAAATGAAGAAAGCTGGGATAAATTGATATGGGAATTGCAGGTTTTCCGGTACAACCTTATTGTTCCTTTTGGCCGCCAAATGTTTGGGCTGAAGTGGGAGAAAGAGTTGGATCGCTTGGAAGAATGACTCCGTTTTTGTATCAAAGCTTGATGCTTGGGCTTGGGAATTTTAGATTTTGTAGATGATAGGAAAAAAGAACGAGGGAAAACGTTTATGTTTCCTTGTTGTTATATGATTTATAGGTTTACTTAAATAGCGTTCTATATAGTAAATACCGGATGATGTATAAATCTTTGAACACCATACTTCTGTTTATTTTATTTTATTTTTTTTTATTTTTATAAACCAGACCATGTTTTTTAATTGTGATCAATGAAGTGAAACTATCACCCTCATGAACATGGCCGTATTCCTCGATAATTGTCGTTTTCACAAATTATTTCTCTCTGTCGTTTTTCATTGTATTTTGTTTTTCGCCCCCCTGTTCCCCGTTTTCTCTACTAAATCCTTTTCAGATATATTGTCTTTCAAGTAATTACTGTTGTTTATTCTCGTTTACACCTTTGTGTCGTTTGCATGTTATCTTGTCGTTTAAGCATTTTTCTTCTTATGTTTGTCGTTCTCTACTCTATTGGAAAATGGAAATTGTTGCCGTGTCAGTCGCATTCGTTTCGCATTAGATGCCCTTTTCAGGATATACTTTTTCACGAAGCAAGAATTTTTTAGGGGTGTTTGTCAGTAGTGGTATGGACCACTTTTTTAATTATAAATAGTGTAAAATTTTTACATGTTATAGTAATAATAAAAAAATCACTACAGAATAAAACTCTTACATGTTACAATAAAAATATTTTTAATTAACGGCTTCAACTACCTTATCAACTACTTTATTTATGTTTAATATCTTTGGTGTTTTCCATTTTATTGTCAGGAATCGGGTTTTTCCCCTTATTCCTTTCAAGCCGTCGCCTCTTTTATGTTGTTTTCTTGCATTTGTCGGTTTAAGGATGCTTTTTCCCTCTTTTCTGTCGTTTTCCTCGATGTTTGTCGTTTTGAAAAGGTGGCGTGCTTATTGGCATGATTTTTCATCTTCATTCGTTAATCTTTCTGGCTTTCTTTACCTCGTTTTCTTCCAAGTTTTTGTGTCGTTTTTTCTGTATCTGTGTTTAAAAAGTTTATGTCATTTTAGAGCATAGCTGTCGTATTCCTCTTTATTGTCGTTTTAACTGTCGTTTTTCTCTAGACTTGTGTTGTCGGCAAACTTTTGTAAATTCCGACTTCCGCTGTTTGTTTTCTATTTTATCTTTCCCATCTTTTTAATTTTCTTCTAACTGTCGTATTTGATATTTCTTCTGCTTTCTAGTAGTTGTTCTATATTCAATTTTGAGTTAAATTTACCAAACGACTCAGAACTTTTTTTCTCTTTATAAATGTTTTAACTTAATCTTTGAATTTTTTTTGTCTCAAATTTAGTCCTTGTTAAATTTTGAATGGAAAGGAAAATCAAATTCACTCCATAAGAAGTTTATACATCTAAAATTTTTCAATATTGAACAAAATTAACTTTTTCATAATCAAGTTTTCCTCCAAAACAAAAAGGCTAATAAAACTGTCGATAATTAGGGGTTTTTTTCAAGTACAAAAATCTTAAATAACTTTTTCATGATAAGGTTTATCAAAAAACAAAAAAAAAAGGACAAAACTCCATTCAATAAAAAAAGTAGATCATTTATTCCTTATAGGTAGCTTCTTCCTAGTGACAGATTGGGGAAAAAAAAATTACAGTCTTAAGTTTTAAGTTGTGGATCCTGCATTAAAAGTATCCTTAATTTAAATTCTTATGCAATATATATATATATATATATATATATATTATAGCAACCCACTTGCTCAGGTTTATCAGTAATCAAGAAACCTTTTCTTTTTGCTCAAAGCAACCAAGAAACTTTAAAAGCCGAATCAAATAGAGAGGAAAAAAATCCTAACACTTAATCAAAGCACAAATTTAAAAGAAAAATGAAATTGCCCACTTGCTTCAAGTCCTAACAAGCTAGAAAATTTCTTCTTCATGTTCATCAAATTCATTTTTTTTCTTTGTTGGCAGGAGATGCTCTAGTCTCTAGGGTTCACATGCATAAGGTTTAAGTTGATGTTTTGGAGTTGGCCAAAGAAAAAACATGTGACGTTTTGGTCCGTTTGAGAAAATTACAAAAATGCTCATCCTTTAAGATGATATTATAATATTATCTAACTTTTTCTTTCTAAAATTTAACAAAATGTAACTAGAAGACCAAATTTGAGACAAGAAAAAAGTTCAATAGTTAAAACACTTTTAAGTACAAGTACCAATTTTAGAAAGAAAAAAAAGTTTAAGAACGTTTGATGAATTTAACTCTTCAATTTTTGATGCGTGTGATTTATGTCCTATTCCAAAGTTAATATTATTCGTCAAAACTGCTATAATATAAAAAAAAATTCTTTTAATATGTCCTACTCGAAAGTTGACATTATTCGTCAAAACTGTTGCAATATAAAAGAATTTCCGTACTAGTATTAATTTGGCAAAAAAAAAAAAAAAAAAGGGACCAGATTGACAAATAACATATTTATTCCCATTTAATGTTTAGAAACAAAAAGCAAATCCCAAGAAATTCAAAAGCACGATATTTCGTTTACAATCAGTTTCAAGTAACCATATTCGTTCTAGCTGCAATGTGAATGAGAGCTCTCTTGTGGTAAGTGGTGCGTAGCTTTTTGTATTTCTGCACAAAAGCTCCCAGGTCAATTTCCCTTTCTAGGAGCTGCTCGTGCAGTTCTTCGGATTCTTCATCTGCCTTGCTCATAGCACCTGCCACAGAAAAAACAAAAATGTTTCAGAAATCACACCAAATAAATCATGATTGCACAATTACTTCGCAACTAACGGAAATATTCTTCGTCCACAATGTCTCAGCTCGGAAACCCAAGAAATGTTCAAACAGTTCGATGTTGCAAATCATAGTCAACGTTGCAGACATAGTAAAAGATCGATGCTATTATTTTTCCAAACTCGTATCTTGTTTTGAATCTCAAGCCTAATCATACATTATAGATCTTTAAACTACCATAACATACCATGAAGCCCTTGGAAAAGAGAGGCAGGGGAACAGAGCTTTAAAGTTTCTTCCTTTTGCCTCTCAAGCTCGTTCAATTTCTCCAGAGCGGCGGCCAATTCTGTTGTTCTGATAATCCTGCACTGCGACCACAAAAGCGGGAGAAAACATTCCACAATCAGTACAAATCACCTGGTTCTTAAGCTTCATCATTGAAGACCGGAACAGAATAAAAATTTACCTGGTTTCTGAGCTCCATAATGCGTGGTTCCTTTTCCAAGTTTTCCCCTATCAAATTTAAATAATTTCGTTATCTGCTTTCCTCGCATAAATTTGACTGTAGTGGGATAAAAATAAAATATACATTCGCACAACAAATAGAAACAACAACTCACTTGCTAGCTGCAGAGTTTCCTTTTGGAGTTCATCTCTTAGCTGATGACAATCAATTAAAAACGAAGGGAGAGAAAGTTAAAACATGCATAAGTCCAAATATCGCGAACACAAAGGCAAAAGAAAAGGAAATGGCCCACCATCATAATCAAGAACCAACTTTGTGGCTGAATAGAGATAAGGTTTTTGCAAACAAATAAATGAACCAAACCACCAAGAGACTTTTACTGATGTTGGATAACAGAAACAATCATTGCATAACCAAGTAGGTTATAGGTAATGGATCATGGGTTATTGTCCAATCAGTATTGAGAAGTAGACAGAACCTAGCAAAGTTAACTTCCACATTGTCCAATCAGTCTTAAGAACAAGACAGAACCTAGCAAAGTTAACTTTCAAAGTCTCCGCAGAAGTGAGACAGCAAAGAAAACTTACATTGTTTTGAATTTTGACTTGATCAAGGGACATCAAAAACTGATGGTAAGCGTCCTTGTCAGACAAAAGCTTCCGCAACTCATCGACACTAAACAATAAGAAACAGGAGAATGACATAAATTAATAAACATTAAGGACTTCAAGGCAACAAAATAAATGTTTGAAGCATCACAGATTCATCTGAAGACTACTTTGATTTTCAATTCAAAAGACTAAGTGGTAAACTATAAAAGTACAATTTAAAAGTCACGCTTATTAGAATAAAGTCTCGAGGTAAGTAACTCACCTTTTATCCTTCAGAACAGCAATTATACCAGCAGCTTCAGTAGGTGAAACATGTGCTGGAGACTGTGGCCTTTCAGAAGGTCTTTGTGAACTGAAGCTGCTGGAAGATGTTGTGGTTCTAGGCGTTTCAGGGCGAGACGAGCCCGGGGAGCTAACAACAGACGGAGGATACCATGATTGCGAAGAAGAACTACCTTGATGATAAGGCTGAGATTGTTGCTCCTGTGAATTCCTGCAAGTAACACACCAAGATTATTGACGCAAAACAAATAAAATTAATCAAAATAATGCCTCATCCCAAAAACAGAAACAAAAATAAAAAACCCAAAGCTTGCAATTTGCAAGCATCAAATTTCTATATATAGCAACAGAACCCAATTCGTGAAAAATTTATTCTCTTCTGCACAAATTTCAATCATTTTCAACTCCGGAAAGAATTATTTCAGTCTATCTAATTTTTCCACGCTCAAAACAACATAAAAACCAAATCAATGATAAGATAATTGATCTGAACAAAAAACAAGACACTTCTTCAACAGAAAGAAATTCCAAAAAAAAAAAAGAAATCTATCATCACAAATTCTGTGCCAAAAATTACAAATTCCTTTCGCAAAAACCGTAATCACAAAGCAATCAAAGAATATCAGACACCATTCATACGACCTCATACTCAAAAAGTCCAATTTCAGTGCTGTAATACGCATAAATTACCAAAATAATTCAAAAAATTCTTCAATTTCATCATCAATCGTTGGTATCAATGTATCAAATAAATAAAATACCTAAATTACTTCTTTTGCAACAAAACTCCATAATTCGATCAGAAAATCAAAATCAAAGTAAATGTTCCAAAGATCGACACAAAACCCCAAGCTCAAGTAAGAGAAGAGAAGGAAGTACCAGAATCTGAACATGGTTGAAGAGCTTGTGGACCGTCCGATGAGCTGACCTGGTCAAACAGTCGAACTTCTGGAAATCGAAGGAATAAACACAGCGAAGCAAAAGCATAGGAAAACGAAAGAGAGTTTCAAATGCCGTTTCCACACGGTAATAATGAAATTTTATGTTATTTTTTGTTTGGTTGTTCTCTACTATGACACGTGGCCGCCCTATACTGGTACACGCGTACATTGAGGCACACGCAAGGAGGGACGAGAGTCGCGAAGGATCTTCGCAAATGCAAGGAAAAAGCTTGCCGATAACGACATGACGTTTTCGTCAATGAATTTATATCGTTTTTCTTTTTTCTTTTAATTAATAATGTGGACTTTTTAAAAAAGAGAGAGAGAGAGAGAGAGAGAAATAGCAAGGTTTAAATTTTGAAATAAATAAGAAGTTTTAAAATATCCTTAAAAAAATCTATTTATTTAATTTTAATCTAAAAAACTTGTGATCAATTATATCTTTAATTTTTTTAGAATGATATATTTTAAACTTTCTTATAAAATGGTAAACTTGAAAATCAATACCACTGTATTTCTCACATTGACCTAAAATATATTTTAATTTTATAACAATAATTTAGACATATATTGTAATTTTTTGTGAAAGTTAAAAAAAACCCGGAGTGGGCCTTGGCTAAGAACCCAACCTGGTTTCAATGATACAAGCCCAGTTACCACTTTGATATAAAAATTAGTAATTTACTCTTCGTTATTTCAAGTATTATGATTACTACTGCTACGGACAAGGGTTAATGAGATAATTGATCCAATTATATTTATTAAATTAAAATATGACTCTAATTTGTAAAAATTATACAAATGTCTCATAATGATATTATTAAAATTATTTATATGTAATTATATTATACAATATGTAATATCATTAAAATAATTATTATATTATTAAAGATTTTTTTAAAATATTTTAAATATTATGTAAGATTTTAATTTTATAACAATAATTTAGACAAGTATTATAATTTTTTCATACCGACAAAGGATTTTAGGCCATATTAAAAGAAAAATTAAAATCAATAGGCCCAAGTTTTAGGATGTAAAATTAATAGGCCTCCTACCTATAAATATGCATGCGTTCTCAAATAAAATACCGAAAATACCCATCCTCAAATCCCTTTTCTCTCTCTTGGGCTTCCTTTCTCTCTCCCTCCCTCTTTCAATCTGCTTTCTCTCGCGATTGCCGGCGTTGCTCTCTCGTCGGATTAGGAATGAAAAACTTCAAATTTTGCATTGTAAACCAACCATGAACGACGAGTTTTGGACACGTCTGAAACAGATCAGGCATTGACGATCTTCGAACAACTAAGGAAACGGAGGACGGGCATTCGAACGATGGTGAAAATAGAGGACGGCGTCGACGAGCTTCAAACAACAATGGAAATGGAGGACTGAACTTCAAGCAACGGAAATGGAGGACGGTGACCTTTGAAAGACGGCAAGCTTTGTACGATAGAAATGGTGCTTTCAGGGCCACGAGGAGAACCCATCGAGGACGAAGTTAGAGAGAGAGAGAGAGATCATTTAAAATTTGGTCTATTTGTTATAATTTTCCTGATTGTTATTAGTAGTAGTCGTCGTCCATTCATCCGGCAAAATGCTAACCATATCTTCTGTTTTTTAAAGGTCGTAACAATACACTTGATTTGGGAAAAAGGTCCTTTATTTTTTATTTTTTAATTATGATTTTAATTTAAGTCAGGTCTCTACTAGCCAAGAAAGGGAAACAAACATACACACACTTACTGTTTTTATTGTGTAAGCAGTTGCACAGTCAGGATTTTGTTTTAGGGCATCACCTAATTAGCGTAAAACTTTAGAAACCAACAATTTATCAACTCTTAATACTATAAAATAGATACAAGAACATGCATATTCCATTTTGTTAATTTTTTTACTACGTGAATGTAAAATTTTCTTAAAAATTTAGTTTTTTACTTAGTTTAGTTTAGTAAAAAAAAAAATAGAACATTAAAAAAAATATATGATTTTAATGAGGCAAACTTCAAAGTTGATAATAAATTATTTAGAGAGTACAAAAGAGAAAATAATATTTAAAAGATTGCATAAAAAAAGAGGTTAAGGAGAAACACATTCAAGAAAATAATTTCAGTAGGGCAGTTAGAAATATGTATATATATATATATATATAAAGGCCATATTTGTGTTTAAAAAGAATATTATTTTAGAGAACTAAAAAAAAAAAAAAAAGTCCTCTGAAAGAAGTACTTGAACAAAGGCACACTTGAATAAAGCATTATTGTAACAAATTAGTAACAAAAAGTTGACAAGATAACTATAAAGGATCATTTTAATAGGAATAAATTAGAGAAAAACGTTGCTAATAAAGGAGGACATACATAAAATTTTATAGATGAGATTGGGTATATTTTTTAGATGAAGAGAGCATATATAAAATTTTACAGATGAAAATAGGGCGTATGTGAAAACTATTATAAACCTATGCATAACAATTTTTCAAAAATCCAGGGGGCGTCTAGGCTTCCTTCGCCATCTATAAGTAAACATTCATATTACATGTAGTGGGCAAATGTATACTTCTTCCTCAGCAAACGCTTTATCTTGACTATAAAAATAAAAAAATATCATATAAAAGAAAATAAGGTTAATTACATAACTATACATCATAGTTTTCATTATTTTTTAATTTATCTTTTTGTTTTTACAGATTACAAAGGAACCATTTAAATTTGAAAAACTTATTTCAATTTTATCTTTTGTAGACTTTTTTGACATAAAAAACATGAAGATAAGATAAAAATATTCTTAATTAAACTTCATTTGTTTACGAAATATATGTTTTTTTAAGAAAAAAATTAAAAATATATATTTTAGAATTTAAAAAGTAATAAAACTTAAGATCTTTTTTGAAATTTGATTTACTGTTTTATGATTTTTTTTATGTTTCTAATATATAAAATATTTATCATAACTATTCAAAGGTATTCATGTTGTTTTGCTCATTTTTTCTATTTATGAGTATGAAATTGAAATAAGTTTTTAAAATTTCAAGGGTGTCTTTATAGTTTCTAAGAACAGATAAATAAATTGAGAAACAATTAGAACTATAAGGTATAATTATGTAACTAACCTAAAAAATATAAAGGAAGTCTATTTAAAATATAAAACAAAGCCATCATTAATCTTTCTGGCAAAACATAAGTTGTTGGTTCCTCCAAAAAAAAAAACAAAACAAAACAAAAAAAACACAAAACACAAAACACAAAACACAAAACACAAAACAAAAAACGAAAAACAAAAAAAAGTGTCTGTTTAGTAGTGTTTTTAAAATTGATGAAAATGGTTTTGTTTTAGAAAATTAAGATTTTTCAAAAATTGTGCTAAGAGTGGTTTTTAAATTTTTACCTCAAAAAGTGTGTAAAAACATTTTAAAAAACTCTCAAAATGTTACCAAATGGGACCAGTTGCTGGTTTAAAAAAAAATCAAAATTATTTATTTTTCTCTCTTGACGTCTTTAATAGTCAAAAGTGATAATTGATTAAGAAAAGGTATTTATTTGTCTATCCAATGTAATATGGTAAAAGAACAACAAAAATAGACTAAAATGCAAGATGAAAATGGCTATATATAGTTTTAGGTTATAACGAGTACCAAGTAAACGGCAATTTTAACATTCGAAGCTTAAAATTTAAAACATTTTTTAATGAATAATAAGAAAAAAAAAAGAGAACAAAAAATTATATATTGCAAGATCCAATATCTTATTGAATATTTAAAATGTTTTGAAATCGTGGTTTCAATCGTAAAGGGTATAAAGTTTTTATATATTATATGTACGTCATTTTAATTTTATGGTTTCCTCTCATCTCCCAACACCACAAAAAATTAGATAGAGACGTGACAATTTATAAGGTGAAGTGCATTATTCAATACGGAGGGTTGTGTTAAAAGCTGGTAATGAGTACGTTCATAAGCTTGTGATTTAGACGTAAGGGCACAAAATATAAAACATTGTACTAATTATTGGTCTCAATTGGAGTGGTTGAAATATCCCCTCTATATATATATATACACACACATATATATACATGTGAGTAATGACTTTTATTACTTGACTCCAATCATGCAAGTAGTCCAATAAAAAATGACCAAAAAAAGAAAGAAAGAAAAAAGTAACAAGTTTCTCATCGTGCAATGAAAACAAAGGTGAATCATCAGTTCCTTCTAATTTGTTCAAGAAAGACCTTTGTGTGTAATCAATATGCAAGCAACAATGCATCCTCCAAAACTTGTGGCTTGTTAATTTGAATTGAAAAATATAAAAATGAACCTTATACCAATTAAAATTTTATAGTAATATTTATTATAATAAAACTGGTTCAAACTAAATGAGTTGGACCAAGTTAGTATTTTCAAATTGGTTATTAATTTGTTGTTGAAAGGTTAAATGGTAGAAATTTTAAAAGAAGGATTACCACCTTTTAACTGTTAGACTACATTAACATACTTTCTTACAATGGTTAATCGGGTTGAATATCTAAATTGGAATATATAATTGGTCAGTTTGATTTGACTATTTAACAACAGGTATGATTCCTTCTAACACATAGGACCACTTTATAATTTTTCCTGCCTTGATATAAATATATATATATATATATAATTAATTCATTTGAAGATGTAGGACCGCTTGACTTGACCTTTGCGTCCACAAACAGACACATTGATACAGCAGCCCCCCCCCCCCAACGAGGGCAAGAAGATGGAGAGGGCGCCTCCCTTTCAGAAGGGTAAAAAAACCAAGAAGATGTTTTTCTTATAAAAACCGACAACACTTTCCAAAATGAAAAATAGACAACCTTTTTTTTTTCCTTCACCTATGAAGGGGTGGGATTTTGCTTTCTCTAACCTTCAGAATATTAAATATTATTATTTTATTAAAATAAAAATAAAAAAGAAAAACATTCCTTAATTTAGGGAAGGAACCAGCTTGTAGTTGCTCATTGCACTTGTAAGAAACCTCCAAGAGAAAACGGTGTAGTAACACCCTCATGGGGATTTTTGAATTTACACGTGTCACTAAGATTAGTTTAAATAATAATGGATTTTATACAGTTCGTGAGAAAATGTAATTATCTAAGAATCAAAAAATAGATAATACCTGGTATACACTTTCTCAGTTTGGATCATGATGAAAATTCCTAAACATCGTGTGACAGCATATATATATGTGTATATATATACATATATATATATATATATATATAAGCTACATTAAATGAGCATAAAGTTTCACCAAAGTTGAATTGATGCATATGTCTCACACATGATGAAAATTGGAAATAACAAATTAATATGCCTCAAATCCTATATTGGGAAGGACATCGAGGATTCGAGACAGAGATAAAAATAAAAAATAAACAATAAAAAATAAAAATCCTACGGTCACTACATTACAAATACTAATTACACTCCACTTAAGTTCAAGTCAATATCAAGTTATTCAACAAAAATTGATTTCTTTATATTAAATGCTTTAAATGTCATTAATTTGTTACAAGGATGTCACACATAAATGCTCTATAGATTTTTGCTTCTATGGAGTATGGAGGTCAAACCATGTAAGCTAGCCCTCAAATTTCAGAAAAATGGATATTTCATAATTTCCTAAATAACTAATTACTCCATTCCAATACGAGATTTGTACATAACCAAATTCGAGTTAAAGTTGAATCTAAAGAGATAGCATGAGATTTATATGATCATCAAACGTGCAATCTTATTACTAGTAATATTTGACACCATTAGAAAGATTTTGATAAATTGTACAGTTGTAATGTAAAGTCTAAATTATTCATTTTTTGCATAATACATTTCAAATTTTTGATCTTAGCCTACATCCTGAATTTTGAAATTATTAGCATGAGGTTCAATACTTAACAATCGTTAAAAAGCATTGACAATTTTGGTCACGATATTTGTACATGAGTTTTTTTAAAGGTAAATGTTGTCATTTTAAAGAAAAAATTTGTAAACTTTTAAAAACTAACACCTGAAAAAGTATACTTAATAAAAATTAAAAGTAACTATAGAAGCTTAACTACCAATAAAAATTAAAAAAATTGAAAAATATTATAAAAAAGTAAATAGTTTAAAGTGCAACAATAAAATTATTTTATAACTGTTCAGGGCATTTTAATGAGTTTCAGTTTTATTTATAGTTGTTCTCTACATATTTGGCTAGGAAATCTTTATATCCTTGGCCATGGTTAAATAGGGTATCTTTTGTCCCTCTTTTTTTTTTAGTCGTTCAAAACGCGTATCTTTCGGTGCGTTTTGGTGCTTCACCTTCTTGTTTTTCTATTTTTTTCTTTCACTTTTTTATTTTTTCCTTTTTATTTTATTAATTTTTCTTTTTGTAGTCTCTTATAAATCTCTCTCTTTGTTTTTTTTTTTAAACTTTGCTAGTTTGGTGCATTACTTAAAAAAAAAAAACTTTATTAGTTTATCATTGCCTTTTTTACAAACAATGTTTTATTTTTTTTCTTTTTTTAATATAGGTGTTTTATTCTTTTTTCTTTACTTTTTTTTCAGGACTTTATTCTTTCTTTCTTTCTTTCTTGCTCTTTTACTTTTTTGGTGTTTTACAGTATAGGGTATTTAAAAAGTGTGGTTAGAATTAAAATTTTTGAATTGAGAACTGTAGTATGTAAAAGTTTTACGCTGTAGCTTACTTTTTTAATCACTGTAGCATGTGAAAGCTCTACAATGTAGCAACCAAAAGTTTTAGTTAAAACTGATTTTGCCAAACACTCTTGTAGTCTCTATTGAGAAATTTTTCTTTTTCTTTTTAAGTCTTATATTAGTGGTTTATTTTGTTTCCTTTTTTCCTTTTTCTATATTTTACCCTTTTTTCTTTCTTTGTTTCAATTGTCTTACTTCTTTTTCTTTTCTTTTTTTTTTGCTTCATTTGTCTACCATAATCTCTTAGCCCAAACATTTTCCTATCTTTTCTCTTTGGATTCCTTTTTTTTGCTTACAACTTTATCAATCTTTCTCATAAAAAATCAAATTGTGTCATAAGGACAAATCTTCTTTCTCTCTTTTTTAAAAATATTTTTAGAACTATTTGTTTCGTTTGCTACTTTACCCATCCCTATCCGTTATACCTATGCTGTGTTTTGACTAAAAATAATCAATTTATTAACTAAGGGATCAAAACAATATATTTTGTAAATCTCAAGATAGGTAGGCTCAAAAAATAAATGTTGAAAGCCAAAATAAAATAAATGCATGTCGGAGGTCAAAAACTATATATTATGCAACTTTTTGTTTTTAAATCTCTAAACAAAATTTTTATACTATTTATTTTTATCTATAATTTATGTTATAAAGCTTTAATTACAACTTATTACGTGTGTCGTGCATGACTGAACCAGTAGATATAACAAAAGAGTGCATTTCTTGCACTTTTCCTTCATTGGTGGTCCAAAACGCACTTTTAGTGCTTTTTTTATTTTTTTTTATTTTTTATGTTTTACCCCGACTTGCAAGCATGGGACTAATTTAACACTCTAGCACTAATTAAGATGCATCATTTATTTTGTTTTTGATTTCTATAGTTTGAATTCTTCTACACTCAAAATTCAATGGCCTAGATCCATCTGCGTCTGCGCAAGCGTCGCCTTTAGCATAAGTTAAAAATTACATAGGCCGGTTGAAATAACAGTTGAAATCAATAATTTTGTTTTGAAAACTGTAGTATATAAGACCTTTATGTTATAAATTTTTTATTATAATATGTGAGAGCTTTATGTTGTTCACAGTTGTAACTACTGTTTAAAACCGCTCTTTCAAACGGCCCAATAAACTTGCAATCTATGTACCTTACTCCTGAGCCAGCTCATCGAAATGAAGATGCAAGGAAAAGAGGAAAAAATATATGTATTAACTATCATATTTTATGTCATAATTGATGTAAACATAATAATTTGAAAAAAATTGATAACGCCAAGTTACTAGGGATATGTTTTTTCACCACAACTCACTCGGTTCTACATGTATACGTAAGATTACGAAAAAAAAAAAGAAATATTTATGTTTTCATATCCTTTATTATAGATTAATAAAAAAACTATACATTTGTTTTTTTACCTTTAAAATGGCCACAAGAACTAAATCAAATGTTACTTGGTTAATGAAATAAACAATTTCGACTGTACAACTAACAAACCGTCTACTTTCAAACAAAATTTAACACCATAATGATACTTGAGGGTTTTAAAAAAGATAAAATAATACAAAAGCAGTTTTGATCAACAAAAAACGTCAAATTGTTTTACCAGCCAAAATCCTTTTTGTTCCTTTTTAAAATATATTTTTACTCTTCAACTATTTAACTCCACATCAAGCCCTATCTGTTATACCATCCTATATTTGGTTTAAAAATAATCCATTTACTAACTGAGAGAACCCAACTTTATATTGCATTAATCTTAAACTTATTAAGCATATCGTCAAAGGCTATTTCTGTAGCTTTTTGTTTTAATGTCTAAAACAAAATTTTAGATTTTTATGGTTTTGGCATTCTGCTATTTTGAAAATACTAATTTGGTACTTGTAAATTTATTTTGAAAATACTAATTTGGTACTTGTAATTTACAAAAATATCATTTGGGTACTTTGATCTTGCACTTTATGGTATGAAATTTTGTACTTATCTTTTTTATTTATGAATCTCATATTAATTTTGTAAAGCATTAATGGTAAATCAAAATAAAAGGATAAACCAAACTCATCAAAGAAAATCATATGAGTAGATTTATTCATTTTTTAGTATTATTTGTACTTATTTTCTTTTATAGTCTTAACAAAATAATATGGGGCATTATTAAAATGGTATTGAAGAAATTTCACATTATAAAATACATATCAGAGTACAAAATTATATTTATGAGAACTGCATGAAACTATTTTGATATTTTCTTAACAATAAGATATCAATTTAAGAAAAGAATTTAAACTATGTTTTTCCTTAGGTAAAACAAAAAAATAGAGTGGGATGGGAGAATCTTGATTCTGATTTCGTCTATGTTTGGTACAAATATTCTTCTCTAATCCGTTCACATTGTGAGAAATTAAATTTTTTGCTTTTTGTTTTTTTTTGTTTTTTTTTTTTAGAAATTTAAAATTCATCATTCAATCCGTTCTCTCCTACCAAACAATCATAGATCCAAATTGCTCCCCTCATCTCCCTCCTTTCCTTTTCCCCTCGTACCAAAGAAGCTCTTAAAAGAAAAATGATATCATTTAGCGTAAATTTGCTCCCAATAATACTGGAAAGAATCAGGAAAATGATTGACTTAATGGAAAAGGCGAGTGATAATAGCAAATTATGGACTAATTTCTAGGCTAAACAAACTTATCCTTAACTTGTTCAAGTGAAAAGTGCCAATGGATACCGTTAAGAGTGTGCCTTGTCAAGAATATGTCTCCTAAAGATAACATGAGATCATGATTAATTAGCATAAAGAGTGGAATTACATAACATTCCGCAGCAGATTCAGGAAAATAGATTAATCCCCCACGTTGCCAGCCTTGGCTCCCACATAAAGTCATTCCACTCTACTATTTATTTTCCACTAGTATATATATATACACACACACACATGTTTACATATAGTCCTTTTAGATAGATGGTTCAAATGTAACGTGTGAAAGAAAAAAATATAACATGATGGTTATATTTAAACGTAATAATAATATTGAAATTGCATAACATATTTTTGGATGGCTAAAATTTTTTGTTTGTACATTAATGAAATATCGATGAACATTAAAAATACGTAATATAATTTTTACATGATTAAATTTTTTTGGTGTTACGTAGAGATATCGTAAAAAAAACCCTATATATATTTGTGAGGGAAATAGTATTGGAAAAAAATCCTGTGATCCAATTCAACCCTTACTTTTTTGATACTTCAAGAAACATGAAGGACCACGAAACTGAGCCAAAGATCCAGCAAAAATTATTGGAAGTACATGCAAGTGTTATAAGACTCATAACCAAAGTACATAAAAGGCAAACCAATATTTTTTTTCCCTTAAGTGCAAACCTTTTATAATGTCTTGGCGCCAAAATGATCTCTCTCTTCTTAAGGAAAAAAAGGGAAAATGTTAACATATGGTATAGGCTCTTTTATTTTTAGTTAATTTTTTAAGGTGTATTTGACAACCCTATTTTAACTACATAGTTGAAATTGTTACATTATAAAGCCATCACATATTATAATATAAAGCAAAAAATAAGCTACAATGTAAAATAAAAATAGGTTTTAATATAAAGCTCTTATATATTACAATAAAATCATTTCAATTTTTTAGTCTTAACTACATTGCGAAACACGGCGTAAGAAAATGAAAATTTGCCACTTGATCAAGTTTTGTGTGGGGCTTCGTAAGCTTTAATAAGTGTCAATATTTTAGCCGAGGAATATTCGTATCGGTTTCATATATATCATATCATCTGCCTAACTTGCTCCTTTTCACCTTTATTCTTGGTAGGAAAATGCTTTTCATGTCCTAACTTAATTAGCCTAATGATCTAGCACTTCTTATTTCTTTCACTCCTCATTTGTCTAAATAATTAACCTTTCACACCTTTTCAACCTGGTCTTAGAAATCCCATTTTTCTTTGCAAAAAATTGATTTACGTTGTTCCCCGCCCCCCCACACCCCACCACCCGCAGCAGCCTCCCCCCGCCCCACTCCTTTCTTTTTTTTTTTCAACTTTTTTAACTTTTTTAATTCTTTTAAGTATTGCTGGACCTAGCCTTGAAGAATTATGAGCTTTATATACACACATACCACGAAGAAGCTAACCATTAAAAACTCGACCACATGTATCGATTAGATTATTAGATGTCACTGTTTTTTTACCGATCAAATTATAAAAATATATATCTTGATTATAAGCGATGATGTTGCATTTTATATACTTTAATTACCTAATTTATTATAACCGTCTAATTGATATTATACAACTAGAACAATTGTATCTATCAATGAGTAAATATTAGAGTAATCATTAAAATTATACCCATATATACATATATTTTTACACACAGTGATTTGGCTAATTAGGTCATTGGTTTCATAGCAGATCTACTCACATTTAACCGATTATTTTTCCTTGCATCTTTAAATGAAAGATCTGGAATCTGCTATCAGATAAGATTGATGATTTTCTCTTGTGGAAAAAGCGATCTTATAATAAATATATGTATATAAATATATACACACAAGTAATTAACAAATGAAAAATTTAAAATGGATCGGAATCTTTTAGAACTATTATTTTGAAATATTGAAGCGTACGTACGCCCTATAAAACGCAAGCATTGTATCATTGTAAGCTAAAGGAAAATAAAGAAAAGTATATTAATTGGTTGTTTTATAAACTATATTAAAAGGTATTCGTCAAGTATGGTTAGAACCAATTTTTTGGTTTAAAACATTGTAGTATGTGAGAGCTTTATATTATAGTATGTTAGAGATTTACATTATTTGGTCTAAACACAAAAAGTTTAACTTAGTATTTAATTTACCTCTCTCTTCACCTATAAATACATTTTTCTTTTCAATAAATTGTATGGACATATATTTGGTGCAATGCAATTCAGTTGGTAATTAAAGATTCCAGCAAAAAAAAAAAAAAAAAAAAAAGAACACATCATAGCATATTGAATTAAGATTTAAAAGAATTTAAAAAATTCCCTTATCAATAAATGAGAAAATCAAAGGATATACATTTACTATCTTAAAAGTTGCAAATAGCAGTAAAAACACTTTTCCTTTCTAGGCAAGTAATTTACATTTAAAATTTTGTATCTTTCATATTATTTTTTGCAATATACTAATGGGGCTTTGCAGAGGCAAATTCCATGCCAGAAGTATGTTTAGTAGTTCTTTAATTGCAATGATGGATTCCATTTTAATACCAAGTACTGCCGGCCACATAACCCAATTCATTTGTAATCATATGATTAAACTATAAATCTATTATACATTATGTGTGTGTGTGTGTATATATTTAAAAATAATGCTATAACTCTATCTCTTCTTTTTAAGTAAAATTAATTAAATGCCTTCCGACACAACATGCTGCCTAAAATTATGCAGATGGAGCGTTTCGTGACCAAGTAAAACGTCAACTCTATAGTTGTCATATAATGTATATCTTTAATACACCAATGGGATCATAAACTAACAGTAAAAACCACACCAGACTCCACTTTAAGATGAACAATTCCAGTCTCCACTTTTAAGTTAAAAAAAAACAGCTTAAGCTTTATTTTTTAAATATTATTATTATTATATGTAAATGTGTTTGTATTGAAGGGACGAAGATAGAATATTTTTTACCGACTTATGACGAAAAGTAAATTCTCCTTTTTTTTTATTCTCCTTTTGATTGGGGAATTCTAGACACCCATTTCGATTATTAAAGAAAGAAATAAAACATGTTTACGTCAAATATAGATATATGAAAAGGACATTAATGCAATAATGTATTCGAATAATGTTCTAGTTGCTTTCAATGGTTTTTCTTGTTTAAATGTTTAACACAAAATTTAAAATATTCGAATGGGAAAAAATTTCATGAAAATATTAAATATAACAAAAAAAAAACGAAGTTACCAAACTTGAAGACATTGTCCTTTCAAAAAAAAAAATTCATAATTACAAATTACACATTTCAATTTTCTCTTGAAAATGATTTATTTTTTTTTTTATTTTTGGGGCCCCAAACTCAAAAAAGTTGTTATTATCTTATGAAAGTTTACACGTACCATTTATGGAGATTTTTTTTCTTAAGTAATCCAACCCCAACTATATAAATTAATTACATATAATTTTTTTCCTTTTTTCTGTTTTTTTCTAAAAGTAAATAAAAACAACAATATATAGACACACACACGCATATATCTATTGCCATCAATTTTCACTGATTGCTAATAGGAAACTAAACCAAAACGTGGTTTTCCCATTCTGCATAGCATAACTACCGTTGATCTTCGCCACGTGGACCATTTCTGCAACGTGGCATTAATCCAACGACCATATTTAACAAGTAAATCAAAATCTAGGCTTACTGTCGTGCGTAGCCAAGTGGGCTACCTAGAGAGAGAGAGAGAGAGAAAGAGGGGAGAGAGAGAGAGAGAGAGGGAGAGGCTACGTAGAGACGCAAAGAAGATCCAAAAGTAGCGTAAGCGCCAAACCCACCTATCCCTGTCTAGCCAAAATCCGACGGCTGACGATTCTCTCCAGCCACCACATTCAATCCCAGCCGTTGAATCAATCTCCATTAGGACTCTAAGGTGCATTCATTAATTTGTTTTATCAAAGTCTCTTGTTTTGTCCCCCTTAGTCTTGTTTTTCTTGTTGAATTCTAAGTTGCAGTTCGTTTATCCCTCACCTCTCTCTCTCTCCCCTTCTTTCTCTCTCTACATTTTTCTTTTCAAGTGCTGAATCCAAAGCATATCAACCTGGGCAGAGGGAGAGAGAGAGAAAAAAAGGGGCAACATTTTTTTTTCTCCTCCCCTTTTTTATGTGCCTGAATATATGGTAATGTCCGACACTACATTAATCTTTTTTGTATTTTCTCCGGTAATATACAACTTCTGTGGGTCTGATCATTCATCAATATTATCATAATTCATCAGGACAAGAAAATGCAGGTGCCACCGTGGCTAGAGCCATTGCTAACGACGTCGTTTTTCTCGGTCTGCCGGACTCATGGTGATGCCGCTCGTAGCGAGCGCAACATGTTCTGCCTAGATTGCCCCAACGGCGACGCCTTTTGCTTCTATTGCCGTTCATCCAAACACAAAGATCATCAAGTCATTCAGGTCAATTATTTTTTATTTATTTAATATTACCATAATTGTTAATATAAATTAAAATTTTGTTTATAATTAATTAACCTTAATTATGTCTTGTCTAATCTCCATTAATGTGTTGGCATTGTAGATTAGGAGATCTTCATACCATGATGTTGTGAGAGTTGCTGAGATTCAGAAGGTTTTAGACATAAGTGAAGTTCAAACGTATGTGATAAACAGTGCAAGGGTTTTGTTCCTCAACGAGAGGCCACAGCCTAAGACCGGTAAGGGCGTCGCCCACATTTGTGAAATCTGTGGGAGAAGCTTATTGGACCCCTTCCGCTTCTGTTCTCTTGGTTGTAAGGTTAACATTTTTATTTTTATTTTTATTTTTATTTTCTGGCTTCACAAATATGATTATAATGTTATATATATACACACATATATATATGTATATGTGTGTTAGTAATTATAAGTTGTGAAAATTTCTTCAATGTTGTTAAGTATATAACCAAATAATTAATGTACATTGTTATCATATGGTTTGCAAACACACCATATGGTCATAGCACATCACGCACACATCACCGTCAACATCATTGTAACCCACCACCCGATGATAATTATTTTTAGTATTATTATTTTTATTTTAATCATCATCATTATATCATTTATGTGTTATAGAATTATTAATTTTATGTAGTCATGTTCTTCTTCTTCAAATGTGTTTTTAGCTTTCTGGGTCTTGCTTGGATTGACTAAGAAAAGGAATTCATTAATGTTTCTTTTTCTTAACCCACCACATTATGTCATTTATGTGTTATAGAGTTATAATCTGTTCTTCTTCTTCAAATGTGTTTTTTTGGCTTTCTGGGTCTTGTTTAGATTGACTTAGAAAAGACATTCCTTAATTTCTTTTTTTTTTTGCCCACCACATTTATGTCATTTATGTTATCGAATTGTAGTCATAGTTCTTCTTCTTCATGTGTGTTTTTGGTTTTTTGGGTCTTGTGTGGATTAACTTAGAAAAAGAATTCATTAATGTATATAATTTTGTTGTCGTTCTTGTGTGTAGCTTGTGGGAATAAAGAGAAATGGTGATGCAAGCTTTGCTTTGGAGGCAAAGAATGAGGAAGAAATAGTGGGGATGAGAAGAGAAGGGGTATCGTCAAGGAGAGGGACATTATTAAGAGAAGAGGAGGAATTGCGTGAAGGCTCACAACAAGACATATACCCTCCCACGCCTTCTCCACCTCCTTCAAGTGCAAGAAGAAGAAAAGGCATTCCTCATAGGGCTCCATTTGGGTCCTAATTATTCATTCCTTTGGAGCTTAAAAAATTAAAAAATAAAAAAAAAATTGATTCTTTTTCAACCCAAGAAGAGAAAAAAACAGGAAAAAAAAACTCCACTATTTAGGTGTCTATGTCCAAAAAGCATGCCAAGAAACAAAAGGTAATGGAAGAAAGTTCTTCCTTTAGGTTTTGGGTCCCATAAAAAAAAAAAAAAACAAATTCTCTCTTGTGAAAGATGCAATAATGCAGAATTGTTATTGATATTGCAAGGTGTACATTTCATCAAGAAATTAAAAAGCAAGTCCTTGTGGATTCCGTTTAATTTGTTTTCAAGGGCCCACCAACCACATGGGCCGTTTACATAAAGGAGAAAATGCAACTTTTCTTTTGTTTATTACAAGTAATGGGGCAAATCAGCTTTCCATGAGGTTCACCATTTTTGCAGGAGTAAGTAAGTGAATTATTTGGACGATTTTGCTTTTGCTTTTCATGCAAATTTTGCGATATTTTTCATCAGAAAAGGATTACAGTTACATGTAGGTTAATTTTTTTATATAGCACTTAAAAAGTAAAATATTTAATAAATATTATTGATTTCATTATCATCACTATGATGTCAGATAATTCGTAATTATCACAAGTAATCATTGTGTATTTTACAATGACAATGTATAATGTGTAGTTCACCAGTTTTGTTACACATTTTTTCCTTCATGTAATTTGAATTATTATAATATTTCTAGTTCAAATCAACAACCCAAATACCCTAAAGGCCTTGTTATAATTTCTAATATACCAATAACATACCAGAAAAATAATGTTATTTACTCTATCTATTTATTAGAACTATATAAAAAAAAAAAATAGCAGAGAGAGCTAGGAATATATAGCACATATATAAATTTCTTATTCTTAATAAGATTTTTATTTATCTTAACGAGGAAAAAGAGGAATTGATTTACCATTTTGAAAATATTTGGAAAAAGAGGGAGAAATATTTCTTTCCTTTGGTACCTTTTGCGATTTAAACCAAAGGAAGCCGGAACAAGTGGGTAGAATTGATGTAGATTGATGGCTACTATATTTCGTGTCACATAACGCCTCTTCCGTAATGAACTAAAGAATTAGGTGTGTATATATGTCATAACCAATTTCTTTAGAGTATCCTATTACCTCCAAAAAAAAAAACTTATTTAGTGCATACATTATTTGAAGTCATTAACTTTGAGAGGACAATAAGAATAAAGAAAACAATAAATTCTTGCAAAAAAAAAAAAAACATCAATTGGTCAATTGAAGGGAGCTCTGATTCTATATATATATATATATATATATAGGATTAGAATAACATGATAATAAAAAGGCAATATATATATATATATATATATATATATAGGATTAGAATAACATGATAATAAAAAGGCTCTACTATTGTCACTAGCTTCACATAAAGAAACAAACCAAAAATAAGTTGACCGTATTTTTTTTTTTTAAATTAATCATGTAACGGAACCAGTTAGTTAATGGATGTCTAGTTATTCCAAAATATATATTGATCTGTAAATATTAGGTTAGATTCCGAGAGATTTATAAATAGAAACTTAGGAAGGTTCTTACCACATTGCATATGTTTTCTTTCTTACATATGCAACTTTTTGCACAACAACATTCTTAATTAGTACGCAGAAGGAACAATATGATTGACTTACACGTGAATGCGAAATATTAAATAATAGCACGCACATAAATATTAGTATTTCTAATTAAGGCCAATAAGTAGTGATTAGTGGGGTGGCAACTCCCAACCCATTTCTGATATTAAGATTTAGAATTCAAATTATTACACCTAAGCACAAAATAAACAAATAAATATGCCCTAGAATTTTTTTTGGTAAAATAATTTTTCACTAAATAACTGAAATATCCGTTTATACATAAGGTACTAATTTAGGAATATAAGCATCCCGAATAGTATTAACAGTATAACTAGTGATGAAATAGGCTACACCATTCCTAGATCGAGATGTAACAAACATGGCCACTCCTAGCACGCCTAACACTATCCTATATGTCGTCAATGAAAAACTTATTTACAAGAATATTTATGGGTATAATATTTTTATTAAATTTTGTTAAATTGTTAAATGTTATTATTCTAATACATTGGTTTGTTTAGTTCATAGATTTGAATAGAGAATTTGAATAAAAATTTAAATTTTTATGAGAGAAAATACTATAGCAAAATAATTCAAATTGTGGTTAAAATCACCAATCAAACGGGCTCTAATCCTTTCTATACATACTTTCCCTACCCAACACAGGAAATGAGCAAGTCTGCCTGTAGAACTTGGACACAGCAAGTCGATGGTGACAGTTACACTCTGATCGCTAAGAAAAAGCAGGGAAAAAAGAATGCAAATTATGAAGATAAAATGATGGAGCCCTAGAACTCTAGGGCAAGTGTTCATTAATTGGATGCTCTATAGGGAATGAATAGACAATTTTAGACGGATTTAATGGATCATGACTCTTAAAAAATAACGAACCGTTGAATTGGATGATGAACAAGAAATCAACAAAAAGATAATTGCTCCAAAAGAGACAAAAACAGTTGCTTGGAAAAATTGATAGCTTTTGTTATTTAAACCAAAAAAAAGAAAGAAAAAAGAATAGCAATCCGGACAAGAAAAAGTCATAAGCTCAGAAGGGAAGGGGTCTTAAAATGATAATTTGTGGATTTTTCTCTTAGTTTGCTACTTTGTTGTTTTTTTTTTTCTTATTTTTTGTTTTCATTTGCTCTTGTTTTTTTAAATTATTTTTTAGGTTTTTCTTTTATATTTTTGTTTTTTCAGACCTTTATTTTCTTTTTAATAGAGGTTTTGCTTATTAAAAAAATTAACTCCTTTTATACATATTCATCATGCACTTTTAATACCTTGTTCCTTTTCTTAAGAGTGCTTGAATAATCAATCTAAAGTGATGAATCATTCAAAACATTTTTTAAGCCAAAGCTGACGGTGTTTTCATTATAAAGGAGCCCACAAGTGATGATTGACTTAATTTTACCTTTTTTCATTAATTTCCCATCCATTAACTTATTTTTTTAAGACATTCAAATACTAATTAAAAAACTATTAGCTTTTATTCTTTATTTATATGGTATTTTTTTTTTTTGTAGGATTCTATTGATAGTGTATGTTTTCAGATCATTACATCTGGTTAAAATTATTTTCTTTAAAAGTTTAATAGTCAAAAACAAATACATATCAACATATTACTTTTTTAATTATTGCACACTCACACGCGCACATATATATATATATATATATATATATTTCTTACGCAACAAAAGTTCTTAGAGAAATTTGAAGCGGTAGCTCAATGCATTTAAACATTATTCTCGTATTGCAATATGGTCACATCATTTGGAATGTTTTCTAAAATCATTTATGCGTCCCCCTAGGACATCATTTGTGTTGAATTATAGGAGGAGCTTTAACTAACCCTGCCAAACTTTAACTACAATGTCAACGCCGTATAAGGCGCTTTCTTTCCTATCTGTCACCGTATAATAATTGCCTGTTGATCCAGTTCTTGCATAATTTATGCTTTGATAATAAGTCTTACCCAACGTAGCTACTCTAACAGCGAAAAGAAATCTGCTAGAATTCTATCATATTAAAAATTAAAGACTCTAAAGAGAAATTATAAAAGTAGAAAGAGACTATATTTTGGTGTGTGTTAAGTGAGAGCCTAGGCTTCAAAGGAGACCATTACTACAAAAAAAACTACATTTAACGATATATTATTTACGATATGTAGTTTTTAAATGTTGTTGCAAAGTACATACAACATCTCCAACAAAGATATCGTTAATAACATTTGAAACAATAATTAACGACATCTATATAGATGTTGTATTAAAGGTCTTCTTTAACGACAATAGTTTAGTGTTGTTAAATTATTTAACGACAAGTAAGAGGTGTCGTTAAAACCTTGGAGATTCTACAGCATCCCTTATAGAGGACATATTGACCAATGTCGTCTATAAGGGGTATCGTACAATCTTCAAGGTTTTGACAACATTTCCTACTTGTCGTTAAATAATTTAACGACACTAAACTATTGTCGTTAAGAAGAGACCTTTAATATGACGTCTATATAGATGTCGTTAATTATTGTTTCAAATATCGTTAATGACATCTTTGTTAGAGATGTCGTTGTATTTGACATGTATGCCCTAATGGAGTAAAAATATAATGAGTTTTTGGAGACATTTTTATCAATAAAGAATTTATTATTTATATACCAAATATTGTCCTCTTTACGTTCATATTTGTTGAATGTATGATAAGCAAACAATAGTCTGAGACTGTCGGTCTAAACCTTTAAGAATTAGGCATATGATGGACAGATTATGCGAAAGACACGATTCTTAAGGTGACGATCTAAATCATAAGATCCGCAATCGA